>CAJPIZ010002306.1:0-13987 GCA_905368565.1 Medioppia subpectinata
ATGGGTTTGGGATACAGTGTGGGCACAAATGGCCGCGTATTGAGCGGTGATGTGGTTGTCGTCAAATCATTTGACGATTTGCACAAACGATCGCATGAAGTGAAGGGAAAGTTTGTTGTTTTCAACTTCGTCTACGAGAACTACAGTACGTCTGTTAGTTATAGAATTAACGGCGCGTCTGAAGCGGCCAAATATGGGGCCATCGCTGCACTCGTATGTTCACTAATAGACTACTTATAACTCAATCATTATTATTATAACAGACAACTTATATAGATGATATGGTTTTATTTATAGATTCGTTCGGTCACTGATTTTTCAATAGACTCGCCGCATACGGGAGCACAGGGTAAATGTTTGCATTATCACTTAACGACATTAGCAAAATAATAGGCGTTTGCCAAAAACGTTACACTATCACTCGAATGTAATGAACACCAAAATTCTGACAATACATTTTGCAGTTGGATATCATATTAAAAATCAAAATATAAATAACCACGATAATTTCAGCTAGATAAACTGCCGGTTATTTTTTATCATATATATTTAATAATTATATTTAAGATAATTAAGTTTAATGAATTTTCAAAGAATTTTTATATAGTCAATTTTAAATTCTAAAAAAATTCAAACTTAGTTTTAATGAAAAATTCCATGTATGTTTTATGTAATTTTTAATGCTGAGTCCGAATATGATACTAAAAAGTCTGTATCTTGAATATATTTTACGTTATTTAATTAATAATATTTGTAAATAAGTTTTAAAGTAAAAAAATTCATAAAATATCAATTCTATTTTAAAACTATGTTGCTAATATTGAAAATCAGAAAAAGCCGTGTTGATTTGATTTATTAAAACTTCGAATTATATTTATCTAAAATTTTAAATTAGACATAAGGTCAATAACTCAAAATATATTTACGATACAAACTTTTTAGTATCATATTCGGACTCAGCATTAAAAAGTACAAAAACCTACATGGCACTTTTAATCAAAAATAAGTTTGATCTTTTTTTAAATTTAACATTGTCATGTATTAAATCATTAAACTTAATTATCTCGGTAAAAAATAAAGATATTTTTAATGTCTCTTTAGATTTAGTAATCGGGGTAGTTTTATTATAATTTGGTAAAAACAGGATCAAAATCGAATTATCCGTTCAAATGTTATTAAACTACCAATACACGGAAATTAGATGAATTAAGTATATATAAAGAATTTACATATAAATATTAATAAAGAGGTATGGATGAGAACAATCAATATCTAAAAGAATTTTCTAATTTTGACCTAATTTAAAAAAGTTATTATAAATTATAGTAAAATCAGCAAAATTATAGTAAATTTTGTATGTTATTTATAATGAAAACATTTTCATTTTAGTCAATTTATAGACATTTTAATTGCAAATACCAAAATAATTACTTTGTCAAATTAGTTACCAATTTAAAAAACATTCTTACAAAAATAGACAAACAATTCATGTGCAAACATTTTTGTCAAGAAATGAGAGTCCATTTATATAGAGGAAGACTGTCTGATTAAGGTTTGTCAGAGACATTAGACGGTCAACAAATGAGCTGGTTTATATTTTCATATTTTCCAATTAAATTTGAATCATATTTGAATAGTTAGACTCTGCATGTCTATTGGTTGGTAATTATTACCAAGATATGCTTTCGTCACATAACCAATGCCTGGAAAACCCAGTATTTTAATTTCCAAATGTTTTAATTGATTGAAGTATTGATTAATTGTTGCCATCATTTGTTCAAATGTTTGTGTTGAGTGTATATAGACCTGAAGAACCAGTTTCCGGACTTTTGGACAATTAACGCCCATTTGTTTCAATTGAATGGCAGTTAAACGACAATTTAATTCAATTAGTTCACTAAATTGTGACAAACCATCGGTAAGTTTAGTGAAACACAACTCATTATTATTGATATTCAATGACAATTCAATTGATTTCAAGCAATTTTTGTAATTTTCCACAAATTGTTTGAATAAATGCATGTTTTTCTCGCTATAATTAAAGAAAACATCCCGTAATTTCCCAAATGTGGGAACATTTCCATTGGTTTTCCACAAATCAATGCTCGGAATTATATATCGAACAAAATGTAATTTCTCGACATTTGTGCAAAACTTTACATTTCTTTCCCAAATATCTAAATTTTCGGACCAAATCTTTACACGAATTGATTTCAATTGTTTGGCAAACTTTACGAAGAATTTTTGAATTGTTTTGACGTTTAGTTTATAACGGGTTTCGATATGGATATGACGTAATCGATGGCAATGTCTTGTGATTGCATTAAACATCCGATCGTTTCCAGCAAAACATATTTTTGTAATATTTGGCAACTTTTTGATCATAAAATTAAATCTCTTGACTTTAATCTGCCGCACAATTCCGTAGTCAAAGATAAACTCTGTTTGTGTCTCGTATATCAATCTCTGCCACTGTTTGGACACCTCTTCGTATCGGAACCGCTCCTCAATTGACAGATAAGATAATATGAGTCCACACAAGTCATCACCAAATCTGTCAAAAGAGTCTTTAGCTCTTAAACCAAATGTTTGTCTCCTAATTGTGTCACTTCTGATGAAACGAGTTGTTTGTCTATCCATTTGTGGATCACTTCTTGTGTCCATTTATTGTCCACATTTTGTTTCAACAAAAGTCTATTTCAATGAATGACTGAAACAAATGAACACATGATTTGATGTAAGCGTTGATTGCATTCATAATTACCAAACATTTCAAACCAATCGTCAAATTGTAATTTTTTGACACAAAAACCAGAAGTAATTTTAATTAATTACAAAATCAAAACCACATTATTTAAATATTTATTTTATTCATTATTTATAAAATTTTAATTAATATAAATTGTTTAATAAAACCATTTCTTACAACAATGTGTGGAAACGGATGCAAAAAATGCTAATTAATGACAGAAATGTATAAAACCTTTACGTCTTAATAATGTTAGAAAAGTTGTGAAAAGTATTATATCCAATTCATCATAAGTATTTTCTTATACTTGACTTTGGATTATTTTGAAAAAATTAATCCGCTAGCGTTCATTAAAAGAATGCTTAACTTTAACTTTAATATGCAAAATAGTAATCAGAGTCATCTAAGAACATCTATTTACAGTATTTTTCAATAACAATCTGTATTAGCAGCAACACTAAAATCGATAAGTAAAGTAAAGTAGCGTTCATCAAAAAATACTTACTCTCAAAGTCAGGGCAAAACTTCAACTTCGAGAGTAAAGTATACGTCTAGTTCACCAAAAGTATTTTTACCAAAACTTGCGAAATACTTGCAAAGTATAAGTCAAAATACTTATGATGAATTGGATATAATATCCATTAATCATTTATACAGAAAGCCTGTATTGAAGTGTGAATTAATGTTATAAATTATAACTTATAATTATAGACTGCAAAAAAATGCGTTTTTGATGCGTTAGTCACTGAAAAACTTAACTTTATATACAAGTAATGTTTGAGTCATTGCTTTAAACACAACTTTAATATGTGTAATAATGAATTATAAATAATTTTTTCGGTGTAAAAGAATCAAAAACGCATTTTTTTGCAGTCTATACTTATAATTTATTACCTTGAACCGGCATTGATTGCACCTACACCTTTACTCAATGCATTAAATTTACACAGTTTTAATTGAAATTATGAATTGCAGGTTACTAATTATTACAGTTATAAATTACAAACCAATAAATGATTAATATATTTGCATTTACATTAAATGACAATAAAATTAAAATAACAGCTAAATACTATTAAATTCAACTATTATTTAATAATTATAACCTAATATAATGTTAGAAAAATTAAATTCTCCATCATGTTTTACAAAATAATTATGATCACAAAACACCAAAAATTATTATAAAAATATATTTTCTCTTTCAACAAATAGTCATTTATTTTACAAAATGTGATAATATTTATTATAAATTGTTTTACAGATTAAAGTTTTGCAATAAATATTTGAATTCTTATTCAAACCTAATTAACGAACATTTGAAACATCTATGAAAACTTATACAAAATAGAAATATAATTAAACATTTACTTTAGACTACAATGGATTAATAATTATTGCAAATCAGATATAATTGCATTTTGAAAACATTAAATATTACAACAATTAAATAACTTTCACGAAAGTCTTATTGAGATAATTTTGGGACATATTTTCAACATTTTCTCGACAGTCGTTTGATTGCAATCATTGCCACCGAAGAGAGAAATGGTCTGTATTTGTGGTAATAATGACAATGAATTCAACACATTATCAGTCACTCTATGCCTAACACAACAGCTTATAAACTGGAGTTTAGGGTAATTTTGATGGATATCATTGAAAAACAATTCATTTGTAAGTATTTTTGATAAATGTGTTAATTGTTTGCATTCAATCAATGCATCGCTTTTCATAACAAATTCTTGGATATAATAGCCATCGATTTTCAGACGTTTTAATTGTTTAAAGTATTGATTAATTGTCGCAAACAATTGATCGCACATTTCGTTTGCATTGAAATAAATGCAAAGATCAAGTTTGCGGACTTTTAAACAATTAATACCCATTTGTTTCAAATGAATGAGTTTTACGGAGAAGTAATTATTATTACGATATAATCCTTCGTATTTAAATTCAATTAATTCACTCATTTGTGACAAACCATCCGATAGTCTATTAAATGATAATTCATCACAATTCTGATCGACAGATAACTGAATTGATTTCAAACACTTTCCATAGTTTTGCACAAATTGTTTGAATAAATCCATATTTTTGTGGTTATAATTGAGGAAAACTTTTCGTAACTTCCAATATATAGGAACATTTGCGTCGGTTTGGGACAAGCATTTCCACATTTCAATGTATTTTATGTGATAACTATAGTGACAAATGTGTAATTCCTCGAGATTTGTACATAATTTTAGGTTTGTTTCAAACGCATCCCAAACAGAGAGGAGTTTTGGCCAAATATCTACATAAATTGATTTTAATTGTTTGGCAAACTTTGCAAAAAATCTGGCAATTGTTTTGACGTTTAACTTATATCTGGTGTTGATATAAATATGACGTAATCGATGGCAATTTCTTGTGATTGTGTCCAACATATCACTATTGCCTTCAAACCGTGTTTTTGTAATATTTGGCAACTTTTTGACAATAAATTTCAATTTTTTTACTTTCGTTTGGACCACAATTCCGGGTTCAAAGCGATAGTTAAGCTCTGTTTGTGTCTCGTATACCACTCTCTGCCACTCTTTGCACACAGACTCGTATCGGAACCGCTCAGAGAATGACAGATAAGACAACAATAGTTGACACAAATCATCACCGAATCTGTCGAAAGAGTCTTTAGCTCGTAAACCAAATGTTTGTCTCCTAATTGTGTCACTTCTGGTGAAACGAGTTGTTTGTCTATCCATTTCTGGATCACTTCTTTAGTCAATTTGTCGATCACTTCTTGAGTCCATTTTTTGTCCACTTTTTGTTTCAACAAAAGTCTATTTCAATGAATGACTGAAACAAATGAACACATGATTTGATGTAAGCGTTGATTGCATTCATAATTACCAAACATTTCAAACCAATCGTCAAATTGTAGTCATTTTTCACACAAAAACTACAAATAATATCAAATAATTAATAAAAAATCAAAATCACATTATATAAACATTTATTTTATTTATTATTTATAAATTTTAATTAATATAAATTGTTTAATAAAACCATTTCTCACAACAATGTGTGGAAACGGATGTAAAAATGCTAATTAATGACAGAAATGAATAAAACCTTTACGTCGTTTATAATATCAGAAAAGGTATGAGAAAAGGTGTGAAAAGTTTAAACTGTTTATACAGTAAAAGCCTGTATTGAAGCGTTAATTAATGCTATAATTATTAACTTCAACCTACAACTTGATTGCACCTAGGTGTACAGCCTGTACAGTACAGGTATATTGATAAGTCTACAGGTGTACTCAACGCATTGAGTTTACATAGAGTTTTAGCTGAAATTGCAGGTTATTAATTATTACAGTTATAATTTATAAATCAATAAATGATAAAATTATTTGCATTTACTTTAGATGACAATTAAATTAAAACAACAGTAAAATACTATTAGAATTAAAAATTATTTAATAATTAATGCCAAATATAATGTTAGAAAAATTAATTAAAACTTTAACCAGTTTTTGAATAATAATTATGATCACAAAACACCCAAAATTGTTATAAAAATATATTTTCCAAAAATAGTCATTTATTTTACGAAATGTGATAAATATTTATTATAAATTGTTTTACAGATTAAAGTTTTGTAAAAAATATTTGAATTGTTAGAAAAATCTAATTAATAAACATTTAAAACATTTATGAAAAAGTTATACCAAATAAAAATATAATGATTCATTATTAATGAATTACAATAGACTTGAGATTACAGTCGATTAATAACAGTTGCAAATCAGTTGTAATTGAATTATGAAAACATTAAATATTACAACAATTAAATGATTTCACAAAAGTCTAATTGAGATAATTTTGGGACACATTTTCAACATTTACTCGACAGTCGTTTGATTGTAGTTTTGTTTATCAATAAGTTTTATATCGACATTGAAAACGATGGGACGAATGATTGTGACATTTATGTGATCTTAAGATCAAAATGATTATCATATATAATATTCAAATAAATTAATTATAAATTATAATATTGAGGTATGGTTGGCAATATGACAAACCTTGTATTTTACCAACCTTAGTGAGAGGGCAGCACTTATTATTGTATCAATGCATGTCTTTGTCTGTCGCTCTCTATCCCTTTCCGCCCAACACTCAGTCACACATTGAGTCTCATTATGTCTTTGCAATCAATTTTTTCTTAAGCCTAAAAATAATAAGTATTTAAATGAAAATATATTTTATGTTTTAAACTGTTTGAGAGACCATAAAATGGCAACAAATGAAGACTTGGGATCAGTTGTGAGACGACAGAAATCGGTGTCATTAGACAAATGGCCCGTATTTTGTCTAATGAGCGAAAAGTTTGTGCAAAACATCCGTTCATTCATTATATACGGAGAGACAGGAAGTGAAGTGATTGTTGTGACCAAAGATGATGTGGTCTTTCATATGGCTGTCAATAACATCACCAAAACGTCAGAATTGAAGCAATTGAGTGGAAAAGGTATCATTAAAATCATTGCCGGTTCGAAGCACTTGTGTGCCCTCACATCGGCGGGTGATGTGTACGCCTGGGGTGAAAATAAATTCTGTCAGGTATTTCCTAAGAAATATTATATTAATTGTATTTAATTAATTTGCTTAATGTATGGATGTCATTTATATAATGATTACAGTTGGGAACTGGAAATACTAATCCATCGATAAATTTATTGAAAGTATCCCTCGATTGTAATAATGAAACGATTGTTGACATTGAATGTGGTTTACGGCATACACTGGCGCTGACCGATGCCGGACAGGTGTACGCCTGGGGTTATAATTCTCATGGTGAATTAGGAAATGGCAATACCACTCATCAATCGACACCTATTCTAGTGATGGGATGTCTCGATGGATGTCGTGTGAAATTCATTGCCTGCGGAAGATATCATTCACTGGCCGTTACGGACACCGGGAGTGTGTTTGGATGGTATGGCAGAGAGTATTGGTTTACAATTACAACTGATTTTTATTATGATCATAATAATAATAGGGGTTACAATGGAAATGGAGAGTTGGGTTTGGGAAATGTAACCAACCAATCATTACCCGTTCGGATTCAATATTTCAATGACATGAAAGTTACGAAGATCGTTTCCGGATTAAATCACACAATATTTTTATCTGATAACGGTAATGTCTATTCGTGTGGATTTAATGGTAATGGTCAATTGGGAACGGGCGATAAGGCCGATATGAATTCCCCATTCAAAGTAAACGCCATCAACCAATACGGGCCTATTGTAGACATTTCAGCTCATGTAAGCAACCAAATCTCAGCGGCGGTTACTGTAAATGGAGAGCACTTTGTTTGGGGTGAATGTCGGCAACCATTTGGCGATTTGCTCACACCTCAGGGTAATTATTGAGCAATACTTACAATATTTAGAATTTTCAAGTAATTTACATTAATTTTATATTAAATTAGTTGTAAACGTCAGATCAATGGATGATATCATTGGATTGTATGGCAAAATACACGCGAGTTATTACTTGACAACAATTGGTGGCGAAGAAGTGGATCCAATAGTCAATAGTCTGTCCAAAGCCTTTGACGATCCGATAACCAGTAGTTTTAAGTTTATGATCGACGGCCACCCCATACATGTCCACAAAGAGTATTTGATTATACGGTGCGAACGACTCACACAACTGTTAGACACCAAAACCAAAGTACTTGAAGTGAGTTTTATAACTGAATATACTTTATAAAGTAATTTAATAAATAACATTTTGTTTTAAAACTATAGCTCAATGATTATACTTACGATGCATTCAAAGCATTCATGCGATATCTGTATACAAACGAAGTGATTGTGGCGCCGGATATTGGGGTCGAGTTATTGGGTTTGGCCGACACTTACGCCGAGACAGACCTGAAGCGGAAGTGTACGCGAGTTATATATAAAGGCATTGCCATTGAAAACGTGGTGACCATATATTTGGCTGCAGTCAAGCACTCGGTGCCCGAACTCCAGGACTTGTGCTTTAATTACGTTATGATTCACTTTAAAGAAGTGTTTAAAACAAATGCTTTCAAACGCATGGATATTGATATTCGTATGGATTTTCTTTGCAGATATACTGTAAATGCGGGCCTTTTATAAAGTGATTGATTTGTTGTTTCATTTATTATTATTATTATATAATTATTATATATCACGCAAGAGTAAAATGATTATCGGATACGAAAATTCAATTTAATTATGCATATTATGAATAAATATTTAATAGACTTATAATCTATAGAATTGTAATTAATAATTACTAATTATCATTAAATAAAAATAATGTTTTAAAAGTGAACAAAAATTGTTTAGCAAATAATGTTTTATAACTTAAAAATACGTGGATATCATTACTAAATCAAATATAATGAACCATTCGGTATATGTAAAGGTTTAGGATTATTGTTGATTTTGCAAAGTGTACATTGGATCAATGTCATTTTAAATCCCTGTTTATAATCCTCATACATAGTTGAGGTCTATTTATTATATGGCAAACAAGAAATATCAAAATATTTACTCAAAATTTCAGTATTTTTGAAAAACACGTTTTATTGTGAAACAAATTATTTTTTAAGACAGAAGTGAACACAAAATGGCCACAAATGAAGACTTTGGATCAGTTGAGAGGCGACACAAAATCAGTTCATTAGACAAATGGAAAGTATTTAGTCTAATGAACGAAGAGTTTGTTTATAACATCCGTTCATTTGTTATATACGGAGATAAAGGGAATGAAGTGATTGTTGTGACCAAAGATGATGTGGTCTTTCATATGAATGTCAGCGAAATCACAAAAATGACAGAAATCAGAGAATTGAAGGCAAAAAGTGTGATTAAAATAGCCGTCGGTAAGAGTCACAGATGTGCCCTCACATCGGCGGGTGATGTGTACGCCTGGGGTGACAACAACTACTATCAGGTATTTATACATAGATATACTTTAATTATGATTATATAATATATTTAGCAAATTAATTAAATACATGACTATAGTTAGGCGACGGGACTACCAGTCCATCGGAAACGCCAATAAAAGTCAATTATCTCACTATAAAAGAGGGCCCAATTGTGGACATGGATTGCGGCGATTGCCTCACTATAGCACTAACCAGTGGCGGACAGGTATACGTTTGGGGCTATAATAACTACGGCGAGTGCGGCACCGGAAACACCACATCTGTCACAACACCTTATAAAGTGATGGCAGGTCTGAGCGGTTGTCGCGTGTCATCCATTGCCTGCGGTTTCTATCATTGTGTGGCCGTTACTGACGCCGGCCATGTGTTTTCGTGGTAAGAGATTTGTGCATTTGATTTGTTTTAATTAAAATTAAAAATATTTTGTAACTATTAATTAAATGCTATTTTGTGAAATACAAGGGGCAATAATAATAAAGGTCAGTTGGGTTTGGGCCACACCAACAGGCAATCATTGCCCGTTCAGATCCCATACTTTAATGGCATAAAAGTGAGCAAGGTGGTCGCCGGCTGTTATCACACAATGATACTGTCATACGAGGGCAGTGTCTATACGTTTGGCCTGAATTGGGGTCAATTGGGAACCGGCGATACCACCAATCAGTACACACCATACAAACTGGACAGCGCCCATCACCATGGTCCGTATGTCGACATCGCTACCCATAAAGTTTGCTATATCTCAGCGGCGGTTACCATCACTGGCAAGATATTGGTGTGGGGCGAATGTCGTAAACCACTGGGCCTTTTGCTCACACCTACCGGTGATTTAGTAATTAGTTATTAAATTTAATACTCATTTTAATGTAATTTACACTAAAAAAGTTGTTAACATCGGCTCAATGGGAGACGTGTTTGGATTGTACGCCAAAATACGTGTCAATTTTCACTCGATAACAATCGGTGGCCACGAAGTGGTGGATCCGTTGGTCAACAGTCTGTCCCAAGCCTTTGACGATCCGATAACCAGTAGTTTCCAGTTTGTGATCGACGGCCACCCCATACATGTTCACAGAGAGTATTTAATAATACGGTGCGAACGACTCAGACCTTTGTTGGACACCAATAAAACAGTACATGTAGTGAGTTTTACAATTAGTATTTTTAGTTATTTAATTAAAAGTTATAAAAATTTATAAATTCAATAAATTATATTAAATTTTATTTATAATTACAGATCACAGACTATACATATCCGGCATTCAAAGCATTTCTGCGATATCTGTATACCAACGATGTGTTTGTGGCGCCGGATATTGCGGTCGAGTTATTAGGTTTAGCCGACACTTACGCCGAGACAGACCTCAAGACAAAGTGCACTCGACTTATATGCAAAGGCATTACTATTGAAAACGTGGCCCTTATATACGGGGCGGCAGTTAAACACCGGGTGCCGGCCCTCCAGGATATATGTTTCAAATACTCTGTGACCCGATTCACAGAAGTGTCCAAAACAAGTGCTTTCAATGCTCTGGATATTGATATTTACAAAGATTTCATACGTAAGGCATCACTAAAGGGAGCCTTACATTAAATTTACACTTATTTAATGAGATATTACAAGATTTGCGAATTATTTTTGTGTTTAATATCTTATTTAAATTTATAAATATGGATTTTCTTTGCAGATATACTGTAAATGTGGGCCTTTTATAAAGTGATTGATGTGTTGTTTCACATATTATTATTATATAAATATTATATATTTCGCACTCAATATATTGCTAAATTGTATCAAATTAAGAGCGCCTGCACTATAACACGATTGATTTAATAGTATATTCACTACACTAAATTATAATCTATTAATTTCATGAACACAATTATGTTTTTAATTTCAAATTAAAAGTTTATATTAAAAATTTAAAAAAAATTAAGTCTGTATTTGTAGTAATTCTGTCAATCAATTCAACACATTATCACTCAAGTTATGTGATAACGAAATATCTATAGTTATTATCGCAAAAACACTACATAAACACAAAGTCACTCATTTTTTACTGTTTATAAAAACAATTTTTGAAGCAAAATAATTGTCTTAAACAAATGGCAACACTTGACGACTTGGGATCAGTTGAAAGACGACACAAAATCAATTCATTAGACAAATGGAAAGTATTCTGTCGTATGGATGAGGAGTTTGTTCATAACATCCATTTATTCGTTATATACGGAGAGACAGGAAATGAAGTGATTGTTGTGACCAAAGATGATGTGGTCTTTCATATGAATGTCAATAATATCACACAAATGACTGAATTGTCTGAATTGAAGGCAAAGGGTGTCATCAAAATAGCCGTCGGTAAGAGTCACGTTTGTGCCCTCACATCAGGGGGCGATGTGTACGCCTGGGGTGACAATAATTGGAGTCAGGTATTTAAATAAACTATTCATAATTTAGTAATTAATATAATGGCTATAGTTGGGCACCGGGACTACCAGTCCATCGAAGAAACCACTTAAAATCACGTTCAATGGACAAAATATTATAGACATCGATTGTGGCGATTGTCTCACTCTAGCCTTGACCCGTACCGGACAGGTGTACGCCTGGGGCTATAATAAACATGGTGAACTCGGCACCGGCAACTCTAAGTCAATGTCCAGACCTAGCAGAGTGTTGGGATTTTTTCACTGGTGTCACGTGACATCCATTGCCTGTGGTATATATCATTCGGTAGCGATAGACAAAGATGGAAAAGTTTATTCGTGGTAAATATTTTGCTGTGATTTGTACTAACTTACAATGTTAATATTTTAATATATTTAATACGAGGGGGTATAATTTGAACGGTCAGTTGGGTTTGGGTCATATCAATAACAAACAACTGCCTGAACAAATCCCATACTTTAATGATATAAAAGTGAGCAAGGTGGTGGCCGGTTATTACCACACTATAATTTTATCAAATGATGGCAGTGTTTACACTTTTGGATATAACCGTGGTCAATTGGGCACCGGTAACACAACAGAACAACGGTCTCCATACAAACTGGACAGTGCCCAACACAATGGCCCGTTTGTAGACATCGCTACCGATAAGGTTAACTATATTTCAGCGGCGATTACCATAACTGGTAAGATATTAGCTTGGGGCGATTTCCGTCACCCATTGGGCACTTTGCTCACACCTACCGGTAATTGTTTAAAAATGTAATAATCATTATTAGTTTATATATGATTTATATCTCAATAGTCGTAAACGCCTACTCTATGAATGATGTGTTTGGTTTGTACGGCAAAATACGTGTCAATTATCACTCGATAACAATCGGTGGTCAGGTAAAGGATCCGATGGTTAACAGTCTGTCCAAAGCCTTTGACGATCCGATAACCAGTAGTTTCCAGTTTGTGATCGACGGCCGCCCCATACATGTCCACAGAGAGTATTTGGTTATTCGGTGCGAACCACTCAGACCTTTGTTGGATACCGAAAGCTCAGTATTAGAAGTGAGCATTCAATTGATTTAATGAAGATTTATAATTAAATTAAAATCACATTTTATAACTTCAGATTACACAATATTCTTATGAGGCATTCAAAGCATTTCTGCAATATTTGTATTTCAACGATGTGTTTGTGGCGCCCGATATTGAGATCCAGATATGGGTCGAGTTATTAGGTTTGGCCGACACTTACGCCGAGACAGAACTTAAACGAAAGTGTACTCGACTTATATGTAAAAGCATTACAGTTAAAAACGTTGCCCTTATATACGGGGCGGCCGTTAAACACCGGGTGCCGGCCCTCCAGGATATATGTTTTAAATACTCTGTGACCCGATTTACAGAAGTGTCCAAAACAAGTGCTTTCAATGATCTGGATATTGAAATTTACAAGGATTTTATTCGTAAGGCATCACTAAAAGGAGCCTTACATTAAATTTACACTTACTTTATGAGATATTACAATCTATGACTTATTTTTGTAATTAATTTCTTATTAAAAGTTATAAAATACTTTATTAGCAAACAATATTTCATTTAATAAATTAATTTGTGGTAAACATTAATTGTTTAATTTCATTGAAATAATATTTATGGTTTGAATTCTGTTATGACGTGAAAACCGGTGGATAAGTGATCGCCTCAACCAAAGCCATAATCGGCTGTCAATTACAGCGACAATCAATTGCTGGCCATTAGTGCCAAACCAGAGGCCAAAGAGTCCGCCGATGTATGACATGTACGCCGGG
>CAJPIZ010002307.1:0-13984 GCA_905368565.1 Medioppia subpectinata
AATATTTCCGACATCTTTGGTGTGTTTAACACTACTTTGTTTGTATCGATCACTCAATACATGCACTTCTTTAGACAAACCGAAGTCACATAACTTTATATATCTTTGTTTGTAGTCAATTAAGACATTATCGGGTTTGAGGTCTCTGTGAATGATATGATTTTTGTGTAAATACTCCACACTTTCGACCAATTGTTTGAATAATTCATATGATATATAATATTCAAATTTAGTCATTATTTTCTCAAATAATTGTTTCTTTACATCCAATAATTGTGTTAAATTTCCGGTTAAACACTTCATTTTAATGTATAAACAATTGTTTTCAATCCACGAATAGAAGTATTGAATGACATATTCTGAGCGTAATTTTACCAATTTTTTTGTTTCATTTAAAATATTTTGTTTGTATTTTTCTGTCAAACCTTATCATAGGATGAAAATACGCTTAATTAAAATTTTGATAATAGAAATAAAAGTTTTACCATTTAATGTGCATATTTTAATTGCATATCTATATTCAGTTTTTATAGCCATCATTTCAAACACTTGTCCAAAACTTCCGGATCCTAACTTTTTAATCTGTCTGTACATATTTATACCGTTTATTTCACAATTGGTTTCTAATAAAATTTATAATATAAATAAAAATAGATTATTAAAAGTTTATTTTTTTAAAATAATTTTCTTATAGGTTGACTAGATGAATTTTAGACATTCTTTGAATTTGATTAAATATGGGAAATTTTGGGAAATGATTTGTCCTTAACAAAGTATACAATAATAATATATATAAGGATCCTCATTAAAATTTCCAAGAGTGAGATTTGCGATTACTCTGGAACCCATTACTCAATACTACATTAAATGCTAATAATGTTAGTCGAAAAATTTTTGAGAAAATCTCATTCTAAACGCAAAATATCGTAAATTGAAAAATTGAGTTTTAGCCATAAAAACCTTAATAACTTAATATTTCAAATTACGATATTTTGCGTTTAGAATGAAATTTTTTCAAATTTTTTTTACTAACATTATTAGCATTTAATGTAGTATTGAGTGATATAATTAATTGTATTCAAATATTATGCAAAAATTGCCCAAGTTTGCTAACATGTAATTTAAAAACCAGCAATCCGATCATAACGGTTTAAAGTGAATATAACACTTTGACATCTGCACTACATAACCCCCACCCCACCCCTCCCTATGATAAACACGATAGCCACAAACTATGTGTCTCGCAAATGCTCCATTTTCGAAAATAAATAGTCAAGTGACTAAAAAAATTCTAACCGTCTATAAACTTTCCGACGTTGATCTATGGGTATGTGAAGTTTCAATACTATCACCTTAATGGTTCCAGAGTAATCGCAAATCTCACTCGTGGGAATTTTAATGAGGATCCTTATATATATTTTAAAATTCTGTATATTCTTGCAAATTTCTGGACAATACAGAACATTCCACGACATCAAGTCACACTATTTTCTTACCAAAATATTGTGTTGTGTTAAATGTTTGAACGCAATTATTATGTTTATTAATATCAACAGTTTTATAAGTCAATTGGTATTCGTTAGCAAAGTAATCATCAAATGTTGTATATTTTGTCTCAATAAATACTTTTTGAGTTTTAAAATATTCATACACTTTATCACCACTTATTCCAAAAATTTCATTTATGTAATTTATTTGCACAAGTTCATTAAACAATAAGTTGCTAATTATAAACACTTCCTTTTGAATCAAATCACATTTGTAAACGTTTTTATCATTTGATAACATAAATAGCTCAAATGCATTATCTATCACAATCATAGTTTTAATATTAAGAACATTTTTTGATATTGTTAAAAGATTTACAAATTTTGGTGTAATTCTTGTCTTATTTTCATCATACTTTTTCCATCGAAATACCTCTCCATTGAATGTAATGCCAACTGAGTAGAAATTAGTGCACATAATATCTATTATTTTGTATTTAATATCAAATTGTATTTCAATTGGTTTTTGCAATTTTATTGCAGCATATATCCATTGAAATACCAGTCCATTAGTGGTCAGAGCAATAGCTGTGTCTCCTAAACATGATATTTTCTCAATACGTATATCACGTGAATTACATAATAATATTTCGTGTGGTTTATTATAAATCCATTGGCGGCTGAGATTCATAGTTAAACCCCAACCGTATATCTGTTGATAACTATTTAAAGCCAATACAAAGTTATTTCCAATGAAAAATTGTTGTATATTTTGACGCTTTAATCGTGGAACTTCTTTTGGTGTATGTATGGGTCGGTTGTGTCCCAAACCCAACACTCCCTCACTATTACTGCCCAACCCATAGACCCGATCATCACTTGTCACAAACAATATGTTTCTATTCCTATGATTGTTAAACTCACTAAATACATGAAATAATTTGATTTCTTGTCTTAAATCGTGAGAAATCTCAAAGTTATTCAATAACTCAGACATTATTATTAAAAATTTACTTAATTTATTAACACAATAATTAAATATTGTTAATTAATAACTAGTATTAATAATTACTTTATTTAATAATGCGCAATTAAAATAGTATTACACTTTATTTTATTACTGTACAAACATGCCGTAATATTGTTTATGTTATGCCATTTATAAACAAATTAATCATTATATAATATCTGCAAACTTGTGTCGCAACTATTTCGCCATCTGGAGAGAGAGAGAGAGAGAGAGAGAAAGAGAAAGAGAGAGTAATTTATATTTGAATTAATTATTTATTTAGTATATTAATTTTAATTATAAATACATTATTTGTCATTTAATTAAATGTAGGTTATACTATCTCACCACGTATCAACATTGGACTACTACGGGTCAATAGTAATCAGTTATGTCCATATGCTAAAAAACCTTTCTCGTTTTAGGTGCTAACTGCATCGAGTTAGTATTCTTAAATATCAATACATTTTATTATTTAAAAATTTAATAATGGTTAAAAATGAAAATTACTCAAATAATCTAATAACCATTATCAATTCAAACCAAAATAATTATTTAATAAATAATGTAATTAGATAAAATAAATTAGAATTTTTATACTAATATTTATTGTAACAAATCATCACGATCCGGATTAAGATGCGATTGGCCAGGGTTAAAATAAAGCTCTTTGGTAACATCAAACATAATAATCTCAGGCAATTGATTATATCTCTTCGCCAAACACTCACTTTCCATACGGTTTAGTGTCTGAAAAAAATACAAATTTATTATAAGATTAACTAATTAATTTAATCACTAAAAACCACAAACCATAACAAACATCTCAACCAGACTTTTATACGCCGAGTACTGCGCTATTGTATGACTCAGTGTTTGACCGAAATGGCTTATATTACCAATTGGACCATCTTGTTTACTGTGCCACATCAGATACCCTGATGCAAATTATGCATGATTTAAATATCTAGCAATAATAATACATATATATATATATAATATACTAAAAATTTTTAATTAAAAAATTATATATAATAATGGTTGATAAAACTACACTATTAGATTAATTGGAAATTATAATTTACGTAATTATTTACCCCTACGAGTCGCGTATATAACATGAGTTTGTTTATTATCGTGATTATTAAATTGCGGATCGAGCATAATCAATTTATCACTAAGTGGTGTTTCATTGACGCCCAGCAAATGACCATCACGTTTACTACAATAATCACTTTTGTTAACTATGGACGCATACGTCTCCATAGAAACTTCTAAGTTTCATTAGTAAAACAAATACTTTTATTATATGTTATGTTTATAACGTAAAATTAATTAAAAACTTACTGAGACGGTCGCAATTGAAAATAAACACCTTGGTCTTTTGGCGCAATGCGGGCGCACGAGTCCAGCCAAATGTGGCCACTATTTCACTAAAGGCCATACAATCGCCCGCCGGTGGCGGCCATTCACTGTCTGTTTCAGGTCTCCAGCCTATGATCTGCTCGTTATATCCATCGCCGATAAACATCATGATAAACGCGTCACCATGGTAACTGTCTGTAGAGGCCACCTCGGTCAATTTAGCCTTGATCAGATCCTGGGTGAATAGCGAATGAACCTCTGTGTCAAATAGTAATTGAGTGAAAATTGACCTGAATCGTTTGGCCTCATTGGCCAACTCAGGTATTGTGACAAATATGATGGCCCGACCCCTGGGGTTGGCATCTATTTTGAACTCCTTGGATGTCTTCGTACGTAAAGTGTGTGCTATTTTAACATCAAAATAAATTTCGTTTGAATATGGCCATGGTGATTCTGTCAACTCAATCTGTGTTTGCTCTACCCGTGACTCACAATCAATTGTTTGTGCAAATCTATTATAAAATTTATTAATAGTTTATTAATTTGTGTATTATTTGTATTATGAAATTCACTACTCTTTTATTATTTAGTTGAAATAATTATAAATTAATTTATAATGAATTGATTTTGCGTGAAATATAGGGATTTGCCACATAATTGTACTTTTCATCCGTGAAATTATATTAGCGTTTATTTGGTTTGTATCTTCACCAAAAATATTATTAAATTCATTCATTATATCCGAAAAATCTTGTATTATCTCAAGTAATCCATTATTGAATAATCCCGTAATAAATGCATTGATTTGTTTAATATTTTAAAACAAATATTTCTTATGTTTTTCATTAAAATCGTCGAAATGTTTAATTATATAACGTTTTTATTTATGGTTGAATAAACTATTTATCATTATAAACATGAATTATATAATTACTTTTAATACTAATATTTACTGACAATTATTAAATAAATGAAAATAATAGAACTTTTTTATTATTATAATTGTATTTTTATTAATTAACAGACTTAATATTGATAATTACATAATATATTTGTAATAACTTGGATAATTATATTGGTAATAAATTTTATTCATTATGTTGATAGTTACTTAATTAAATTTTTCAACTAATAACTACTACTACTAACATTAAGAATACAAAAAAAAATTAATCTTGAGCAAATCCCAGATTATTATCTGTAGTAATAATACGGCCGTTGGCTGCCATACGGCTCTCGGCGTCGGCCATAGTGTCGCACACCGGGAGTCCAATCGCCCGCAACCTCTGGCCGTATCTCTCGTCAAACATCGCCGACTGTTCATCAGTCATATGACGACTCCAGTCACCGATTGTGCCCTTACGGATGAATTTGGCGTCAGGTTTGCCCTGTTTTGCCATAAACTCAGATTTATTAGCCATAGGGTTGGCCCGCATTGAGTCCAGTGAACAGTGAGCGACAATTGTGTCCACAATTTCGGCGGTGAAATCTTTTCCGAGAAAGCGGGCGATTGTGCGGACCATAGCTGGCAGGTCTACAACCAACTCCTCGTACGCCACGAACAGTACTCGTGGGTTAGCCCTTCCGGAGCCGTACTTTAACCAATAAGAGCTAACGTTTGCAAACCAGTCGCCCAGCCATACGTGTCCGTCGACAAAAAGGTGACAAAAGTCGGTCCATTGGGCGTCCGACCCGCACGACAAGAACGATATATTTTGATGAAACCAATAGAAAAAAACGCAGACGTCCTTTGGGTTACGCACGATGTATAATTATATATCACCTGTTGGTTACATAATAACAAGATTAATAATAATCACCACATTCATCTTTCTCTCTCTCTCTCTCTCTCACTTTGCCAATCGTTGCCAAAGTGTTTGACAAATACCGTGCGCTGACGTGAGTATACATAATCCTGGGATCAGCTCTACTCGCATACAAACCCATAAAGTCTAAGCCAGGATCGGCTGGATTTAACACTCGTTCAGACAAGTCCTGACCCCTCACTCTGTCGACCACACCGTCGGCCATAATGAGTGACACGATCTCTGCCAACCACGTGGTGCCCGACTTGGGATACCCGCACAGCCATACGTCTGCCGGACGGATAGTCAGGTGCCGTAGATTACGGATACAATTGTAGAGCATTCCCGGGTCTCTACAAAAAAGGTCCTTTGCATAGACTAGTGTGCAATTATTGATTGCCGATACGTATTGATATCGGCGAATAATGTTTCTCATTGTTAATCATGGTTGTTTTGTTTGCTAACAACGTAGCCTATTTTTTAAATAAAATAAAATAAGTCCTCTTGTTGAAATTTGTTTGCGATTTGAAATATATTTTTAAGAATTAT
The DNA here is from genome assembly GCA_905368565.1 of Medioppia subpectinata. Lineage (NCBI taxonomy): Eukaryota > Metazoa > Arthropoda > Arachnida > Sarcoptiformes > Oppiidae > Medioppia > Medioppia subpectinata. The sequence continues at coordinate 6,216 of CAJPIZ010002307.1, forward strand.
AGTTTATATGATTATATTTTAATATTTTGCATTGAACTTTTAAATAGATAAAAATAATTTAACCACATACAATGTGGGATACTTATCGATACCATCAAACCTCCTGATGTCTGTCAACTTGTCTAACAAATCTCTGTCATCAATACAGGGAATAGTGATCCCAACGCGTAGGCCTTCCTGTACCTCAATCTCTGTAATGAATGATAAAATAAAAATGTTTTACAAAATTAATGACAATGTTATTTATGCACATGTTGGTCTCTCATTTTTGCCCATAAAACTCCATAGTATTATGTTACCGATTATTAAAAAGTGTGGATTTATCACATTTCTAAATAAAGATAATTTATGTTTTACCTTATATAAAATTATTCTAGGATATGTGACAATTAAATACCATTTAATTTAATTCTTTAAACAAATGCTGACGAATTAAGCCCTAAATTACCATACTTATCCATTATTACAAGTTTTATATAAGTATACCTATTTCTACCCGACGGGTAGTTTGGAAGACTAACACAACTAGATTTAAAACATAATTTATCGGGCTATACATGCATAATATTAGTTATATTTTGGATTAGTTAAAAAATAACTATATAAACTTATTGATCTTATGGGCAAGGTAGCATAATCACCTAGGCAACCGGATTGAGTAAATTTTTCGTCGACTGTGAACGACAAAGGCTGAGATGTATTGACCACAATCCAGGGCAGGCCTGACCGCGCGACTGATGATAAGTCTAGCCCCGAGTCGACAAATATAACGTCTGGTCGGATGTCAATGAGAACTCGCTCTACAATAGGGTTCAAATTGTGGTCCCTTTGAGTCAACACCTGCTGCACACGCGTTGACAGTCCCGCCCCGTAATGACTGGTTGTTTTAGTGTCCGGCTCTTCGCTCTCGCCGTCGCTGATGTCGGTTACTATCCAATTGACTGTCGGGTGCTTTTCGTACAGTTTGTCTCGAAGTTTCCCGTCTGTAAGAATGACCGCCCGATGCCCGCCGTCGTCGCCGCCCACCAGAGTCTCGCCCATAGCTATGGCCGACTCAACTCTCTCGATGTCAGTCCATGTTATGAATAGTACCGTTAGTTTATTTTGTGACATTATTTTATTAGTGAAAAATCAGTAAATATATAACTTTTATAATTATTTTTGTTAACACAATAATTTACAAACAATTGTAAATGTTCACGTTTTTAATAAGACCACTAATATTAAGTATCATATTGTCTTAACAATCATGGAAAACTTTATTTTTAAATAATCATGATAAATTTGCTAAATCATTTTGCAATAAATTGTTATTCATTGTTATAATTTAAATATTTTTGTACGACATTGTCGTAATTATTAAGCATATTTTTGCTAAATTCTTTTTAATCACTATATTTACCCTTAGTTCAATTTTAACTCTTATTGTGCACCATGGCAGGATTTTTATGAATGTTGTATTCAACAATTATTTAAAAATCAACAACATGCACAATCTATAAAATTTTAAGAAAAGCTTCAATGGATAAAAAGTTATAATTTATAACTTATAAATAATTAAAATATTTTAATGAAATTAGTTAACTGTAAGTAAAAGGCTGTTAATAAAAAAGGTTGTATTTCTTGTTCGATTCCTCGGGAACATTTGGAGTGACAATATTGTCATTTCACACAATCCACGTCGGGCAATTTTTTTACATTAAAAAATTTTATGATCATGTGACTATTTATTGAGACTTATCTATCATCGGTCGGCCGAAGTATAGGCTTTCGGTCACTGTATTTACGCCGCCGTGAGTTATGACCAGATCTACGAGCGGTAGGACTCGGATCTGCGGCACAGACTTTGCGCACCATATATTGTCTGAATTAAAATTTTTATTCTCGTAATTCTAAATTTGATTACAGTAAATTTTTGTAACAATACGTTGATAATTTATAAATTCATTGTAATTATTCATCACAATGAATATTAATTTCCGGTAGGCCAGGATTAAAATAAAACTCCTTGGTCACGTCAAATATTTCAATTTCAGGTAATTGACAAAATCTATCTATCAAACACTCCCTTTCCAGACGGTTTAATGTCTGAAAAAATACAAATAAATTTATTATAAAATTAATTTAATCACTAAAAACAACACAAACCATAACAAACATCTCAATCAGACTTTTATTATCCGAGTACTGCGCTATTGTATGACTCAGTGTTTGGCCGAAACTGCTAACATTTCCAATTTGACCATCTTGTTTACTGTACAACATGGGATACCCTAATTCAAATTGTTTACTATTTTAGTATCTAACAATTACAAGCCATATATAAATACTGTATTTGAAATTAAAAATTACAACATTGCATGTTATAATACCCATGTTATTTTAAGTAATTCAGCATGGTTGGCAAATAATATTATTATATTATAATACTAAATCACTAGAGTATTTTGCATAAAATTACTTACCCTCACGACACGCGTATATCACATGAGTTTGTTTATTATCGTGATTACAAAATTCTGGATTGAGCATGGTTAATTGATCTTTCAGTGGTTTTTCATTGACGCCCAACAAATGCCCATCACGTTTGCGACAATAATCACTTTTGCAAACTATGGACATGAACCTATCCATAGAAACTTCTAGTTTCAGTAGTGATATAAATGCGTTTGTTATGTTATGTTTAAATAAAAATAAAATTAATTAAAAACTTACTGAGACGGTCGCAATCAAAAATAAACACCTTGTTTTTTTCGCGCAATGCGGGCGCACGAGTCCAGCCAAATGTGGCCACTATTTCACTGAATGCCATACAATCGCCCGCCGGTGGCGGCCATTCATTGTCTGCGTCGGGTCTCCAACCTATGATCTGCTCGTTATATCCGTTACCAATTAACATCATGATAAACGCGTCACCATGGTAACTGTCTGTCGCAGCGACCGAGGTCAATTTAGCCTTAATCTGATCACGGGTAAATAGCAAATGAACCTTTGTGTCAAATAGTAATTGTGTGAAAATTGATCTGAATCGGTCGGCCTCGTTGACCAATTCAGGTAGTGTGACAAATATGATGGCCCGACCCCTGGGGATGGCATCCATTTTGAACTCCTTGGATGTGTCCGTACGTAAAGTGTGTGCCATTTTAACATCGAGGTAAATTTTATTTGAATATGGCCATGGTGATTCTGTCAACTCAATGTGGGTTTCTATTCGTGGCTCGCAATCAATTGTTTGCGCAAATCTATTATAAAATTCAATAATACTTATTAATCAAAATTATTGTTAATTGATTTTTGTATTATTTTAATTGAGAAATTAATTACTCTGTTGATAATTTGTTGAAATAATTATAAATGAATTTATAATCAATTGATTTTGCGTTAAATATAGGGATTCGCCACAGAATTGCACTTTTCATCCGTGAGATTATATTAGCGTTTATTTGGTTTATATTTTCACCAAATATTTCATTGAATTTATTAATTATATCCTTTATATCTCGTGTCATCTCAAGTAATCCCTTATTGATAAATCCCGTAATTAATTCATCGATTTGTTTAATATTAACACCAAAATTATTTAAAATATATGATTTGTAATCAATATTATTATTTCTATAAAAATTAATTTAATTATAATAAATTCGTATAATTATTAATTAACAAATATTCATACTCAAGATGTGTTAATTGTATTTCAAACAAACTATAGATAATTTGTCCAATTTTTCCAATCCTTACGTTTTTAAAAAATTTTAAAGTGAATTCAGTCTCCGGCATCCCGTCTTCAAAATCATAATATAATTTCATATAATTTCCATTAATTATATTTTCATTCATTATAAATATGTGTTTCATATCGAATGAAAGATTTTCAAAATGAATATCCAAAGCAATCATTCCTTGAATACAATGTAATAATTGTCTCAACAATTGCTGTGAAATAAGAAAATCAATTGAAAGCATTGCCAACGAGTGATGGGTTTGTGTTCCATATATCTCGTGTTTTGCTTTTATGACATCCCATAGAGTTTGCTGACAATACTCCGATTGAATGTAAATCTCATTGTTTTCAATCCAAGAGTTATAGGTTTTAAGCATATATTGAGGTTTTGTTTCAAATATTTTCCTAATAATTAGTATTATTTGTTTTCGTCTGTTATAACCTATAAATTATGATATCGATTAATACAATAAATTGTAATTTGTAATAGTTACAAAAATCAAAATTTACATTTTTGGGACTAAAAATAAATTAAATACTTTATATTGTATAATTATTTAATACTTACTATATTCTTGTTTGTGTTTGCTTATGTAAACCACCTTGTTTTTTAAACGATTCTTCATGATTACCATCTTTCTATCATTTATCGAATTATTTCTATTACCAAGTAACTTTCTATTGGCTTCTACAGCATTATCAAAATCTATAATAACAAATCATCATTGTACAAGAATTTAGTTATTTTCATGAATATATCCTTAAAAATATTGAAATATAATTGAATTATTGAATTTATAAATATAATTATATTATTAATTTACCATAATTTTCATCGCCTGATTGGCAAATAATACAAAATCCTTTGCATTTACAATAATAACTGAAGAATAGGGTGAATTTGTTTTCAAATATTTTATTAAATAATGAATCGTTTCTCTCGACAATCGGTTCAATCGATAAATGCTTTAATTTGCTTAAAATGAGTTCACATTCGGGTCTTAGTCTCCAATCAGTCTTTCCATAACTCTCTGTATATATACTAACACTCATTGAAAGCAATAATCCGTATATTTCTGACAATTTATTCACAATATTTATATTATTATTGTTTTCTACTTCAAAATCCAAACTAAAAATATAATCATATTTAATATACAAATATTTAAATATGTTTATATAATAACATACTCTCCGTCTCTGATATCGTTTGAATCAAAACCAAATATTTTCGCTCCAATGAGTGCCAGACTATAGACATCTATTAAATGGTTGTATTCAGTGGTCTGCGCTTCGGGTGCCATATAATTAACATTGTCTTTGAAGTCTGCGCTATTTTTAACACTACTTTGTTTGTATCCATCACTCAATGCATTCACTTCTTTAGACAAACCGAAGTCACATAACTTTATATATCTTTTACTGTCTTTGTTATCAATCAATACGTTATCGGGTTTGAGGTCTCTGTGAATGATATTATTTTTATGCAAATACTCCACACTTTCGACCAATTGTTTGAATAATTCATATGATATATAATATTTAAATTCAGACATTATTTTCTCAAATAATTGCTTCTTATTTTTCAAAACTTGTGTTAAATTTCCGGCCAAACAATGCATAAGAATGTATAAAGAGTTGTATTGAATCCATGAATATTCATATTGAATGACATATCCTGAGCGCAATTTTATCATTTTTTCAGTTTCATCCAAAATACTTTGCTTTTGCTTTTTACTCAAATCTTAAAATTATTTTAGTATTTAGAAAATTAATAATAATGTTAATTAAATATTAATAAAACAATACCATTTAATAAGCATTTTTTAATTGCAAATATCCTTGCATTGCATTTATCCCTCACTTCAAACACTTGTCCAAAACCACCGGATCCTAAGTTTTGCATTATATCGTAAGCATCGATATTATTTACAACTCGGTTGGTTTCTAAAATTATTAATATTAGCTTAATCATGGTATTAAAACATATTGTAAATTATATAAATACCATTATGTTTTCTTGAACTCAATTGTTGATAATAATAATTATATTTTTTGATATCAATTGTTTTATAAATAAATTTGTAATTAATAAAGTATTCATCAAATGTGCTAAATTTTGTCTCTGTAAAAACATGGTCGAGTACATTGTACATATACACTTTGACACCACTAATTCCGCAAATGGTATAAAAACTTTGTGTTAGATCATCAAAAACTAAATTATTTATCATGATAGTTTGTTTATTATCTAAATAATATTTGTAAACGTGTTTATTGTTAGATAACATGATTACATATCTGCCAAACCATATATTCATACATAGAGTCTTTATATTAGTAACACATGGTAATAATTTAGGCTTAATTGTTGTATTAGCAAGGGCAAACTCGGCATCATCCCACATAAACACCTCTCCATTGGATGTAATGGCAAATGAATACTTTTCACAGCATATAATGTCCACAATTTTGTATTCAATGGGAATCTGTATTTCATTTGGTTTTTGTGTTTCCATTGTTTTATATCTCCATTGAAATACCCGTCCATCCGATGTGAGAATAATAAATATTTCTTTAAAACATGATATTTTCTCAATACGTATTTCATGTGAATTATGTAATAATATTTTGTGCGGTTTATTATAAGTCTCTTCAATGAGATCCCCATTCAAACCCCAGCCGTATATTTGTTGATTGCTATTCAAAGCCAATACAAAGTCTTTTCCAATGAGAAAGTGTTGTATATTTTGATTACTTAATTGTATGACTTCTTGGGGCGTATGTATGGGTCGGTTGTGTCCCAAACCCAACACTCCCTCACTATTACTGCCCAACCCATAGACCCGATCATCAGTTGTCACAAACAATAGGTTTTTCTCGTCATTTTTATCCTCGAAAATATGAAATATTTTTATTTCTTGTTTCAAATTTTGGGGAATTTTGTCACAAATTTCAAACTTATTTAAAATGTCAGACATTATTACAAAATAAAACAAAACAATAAAATGAATAGAAGTGTATTGAGTACATGGTTTGGTTGTTAGAGACGAAAACAAAACACATGATAATTGCTATACATTTGATAATAACTAATAACTTTATTAAATGCATTTTTTATTAAATGTAATATAATAATTATTCCTCTATTAACTCGTGTAAAAATGTTTAATTGTAAACCCACTAAAAATCATTATGATAATAATTTAAAGTGATACTACCAAAAATGTTGTGAATTATAAATGCCATAATAATATTAAATAATGTATTACATTTGAAATTTAAATAAAATTCACGTAAAACAAATACAATAGTTCATTTTATGTTAATTTATTGATACTTTATTATAATAAAATGAACATTTTAAATTAGTCGTATAATTTATCTAATATCTAAATAAAAAATAAATTAATAATTTGGCTATTATGGTCACTAATAAATAAAATATTTATAATAAATGTATTGATTTAAATAATAAAATGCTTAACTTGTTATACAATCATTATTTACATTTCAAATCTGCCCAAACATTGGGATATTTATCATGAATCCATGCGTTACGTATGTCAGCGCAATCAATACCCCTATCATTAACCCTATTCAACGGATTTTCAGCTAGAAAACTAGCAAAATAATTTTGATCTAGATGAGTAAACTTGTTGCTGGTAAACGACACAGTTGTCGGGCGTCCGGTCAGCTCAAGCGAGTGCTGCCCAATCGCATCTGGAGCTGTATTTTTGCCAAATTTTATAACTAATCGATTTAGCTCGCTATTATTACCAACGGTAAACGCGTGATCGGCCACCCGGTAGGCATCTATGCTTAACTCTTTTAACATGGGCAAATTGTTGAACGCATGAGCCTCAATCATGCTCAACTGCCTATCCTGGTATTCAAACTTGGTCAATTTCTTAAGCTCAGATAATGCCCGCGATGGCAGTGTTGTAATGTTATTGCCCGACACCATGATCGTTTCAACCTGGGTCAGCGTATTAATCGCACCAAACAGGTCAGATTGGTTTGTAACTAGCTCCGTAACAGATCC
>CAJPIZ010002308.1:0-13983 GCA_905368565.1 Medioppia subpectinata
CGTACATAGAAGAGGCCAACACATCGGGCCTCAAACTCGAGCACAAGGCCAAGTTCCGTGAGTTCGCCCGACTCTTTCAGCTGCGCACCACTGCCATCGAGCGCCGAGCGGCTGTACTCGCGTACACTCTTAGCACCACCGACACCGTCAACGAGAACCTAGAACTCGTCCACAAGAACCTCTTCGTCCACGATGAAGACAACGACCTCATCGATCAGTCAGTTCTCGGAATTGTCACCAGAATCGAAGACATCGTCTCTCAACTCCCGACTCAACCGATCTGTGCACCACTTGTTACCACCGCACCGATTGTCTCAACACCGGCGCCACCAGACATACCATCTTTAGCAGACATTGTCGCGGGCCGCAAGAAGCGCCCGAAACAACAGCCAGACTTCCCGATGGTCGTCGTCCCGAAGGACGCGAACCAAACTAACAGCGCCGACACCAACAATGACATCAAAAACGCCGTCAATCCCGTTGATCTCAACATCGGGATCACTCGTCTTCGGCAAACAAAGAATGGCCGAAACATACTCGCCGTTCAATCACAACAGCAGTTCCAGACACTCAGTGATCACCTCAACAATATACCATCTTTCGCTCAAAAGTACACCATTCGTGCACCGCATCAACGAGACCCCCGCCTTCAGATCCAAGGGGTTCCCGCCTTCGCCCGAGCAGTAGACCAACATTTCTTGCAACAACTCTACGATCACAATCCCGAGATCGGCACCGATTACAACGACTTCAATGCTTTTTGTAATGACATTAAAATAGTATTTCACGGCAAAACCCGCAACAACGGCACAATGGACGTTGTGGTTCAGGTCTGTCCCTCTCTTCGCCGCAATATACTGCGCCTTCAATCTCTTCGCGTCAACTGGTCCGTGTGTCCAGTTGTTGACCACATTCTCGTCACCCGATGTTTTAATTGCTGCGGCTTAGGACACCTCGCGTCGCGCACAGTAAACGGCTTAAAAACCGCTGTCTGTCCCAACAAAACGGCGTGTTCTCACTGCGCCGAAGAACACGCCTATTCTAGCTGTCCCTCTAAACGCGCCAATCAATCGCCGCCGAAGTGTGTCCTTTGCTTAGCAATTAAAACAAAGACAAAGAACTCCAATATGAAGACCGACCACAACGCCAGGGCCGACACCTGTCCTCAACTAAAACGGTATTGCGAAGCCGAACACCACCGAACACGGTATGTGTAAAGACATCGAAGACACCAACTCATCACTGCTGACACCTCTTGTCTATTATTTAATTTAAATACAATTATTCCTTAAATTCATAGAATTGTATAATATTCTGTACATATATATTCTGATTTTCTCCATAATTAACGCCATATATATATAATTAATCGCTTATTATCGCTATTTATCGTAATTATTGTAAATTTTCACCAGCAATTATGTAGTCATTAGTGCAATTTATACGGGAATCGGTCGTACCATTGAGTGATACCGACCCGGAATAATCAAATAAAACATTGAGTAAATTGGCTTTCAATAATCTGATCGCTATTTACTAATCACATCTTGTTTTAATTTTAATAATTTATTTTGTGTTCAAATTAAACACTATTTTAATTAAAAAATAAAACATTTACATAGTTTATTAGATAAGTTCACGTGAATTTTAAAAAACAAATATTTATGTTAAATATTAAACTAAAAATCATTTCACAACTGAAATACAAATTTGTAATAAAACGTCTGTAATATCAGTGCCAATGATATACACTGTGTCCGCAATCATATGTGTGGCCATCGCTGGCACAGTAATGAGTGTGAGTACCCGTCAGATGTCGGTCGACAACTCCGGTTATGATTGCACTAAAGAGTATTTCGCAAACTATAGTCATATAACTTTCCCAAAGATAGGCCAATGTTTGGGTCGGGAAAAGTGGTCAGTGGCCGACCCGATCAATGGCAACCTAACGCTGGCCGACGATTGTTGCTATTTTGTTGAAATGATCACCATTTCTATGGCTCAGGTATTTAAACGCATTGATAGTTTACTGTACATTAAAATTGTTGCCAAATAACGAAATTCATTGATTAGTTTGACAGTAATTGCCGAAAAGTGACCGATTATTTGGACAAAACTATTGACAAAATAACCATTGGATGCCGTAAAGAGGGTCACGACGTTAGCGACCGTTTTTGCGCCGCTCAGCTCCGGGGGCGACACATGAGCGCCGACTGCCAACGATTTATCAATGGGTTGACATCCGGTGTCCACTCTCACCGTCTGTCCACTCCTGTATTGGTATTATTGGCGGCGATTGTAGTGTCGATAGCCGGAGATGTCTATGACTTTCATTAATCTGATCCCTATTTAACAAATCATTTGTTGTCTATATTTTGCTTTTATTTTGTGTCCAAATTGTTATCACATTTTATTTTGTACTTAATTTCAATGTATTATTTGTTGTTTGATTAGATTTTATTTAATTTTACTTTTATTATATGTTTTGATTTTATTAAAAGTGTTATTCATTAAAATTAGTTATAAATTCATTCACAATTATATAATGATTAATATGTAATTTATTTCTAAAATCATTTAAATGTTTAAATTTTATGATTCATATTTAACATTAAATTAAAACCATTATTAAATCACTTATTTTGTGGCAAAAATTTCGTTTTAATGGTATTTGAATTTTAATTCAATGTTTGTTTTCCGTTAAAACTATACAATGTATTTAATTTATAATAATTAAAATTACACGAATTTACGTGAAGTTAAAAATTTTAATAAATTTATATTTTAAACCCGTAATTAAATCATAACTGAAAATCATTTTGAAAATAACTGTATATTTGTTAATCTAATCATAAGATCTGATCCATTGATTCACTGATAACTCGTTTGAAAACACGATCTGAAGACACAATTTGTTCACAACTGAGACAATGGTTTCCACTCTCATAGTTATGGCAACAGTAATGACAGTCGTGTGGACTCCGGGCCTAACGGTTAGCGCACCGGCAAAAGACCCGTACGAGTTGGCAGCACAGGGACTGACAGCACCGGAGGGTAAGCCGACGGCCGATGCACTTCTAATGTTCCCAGACATACCCTACAGTGCAATTGCCACCGGATATGATTGTCCGATAGATGTGATCAACGCTATCACTCGTGAGCACCGGTACTCAAAGTGCTGTCAATACCGGTGGGAAAATCGGCACATATTGTTCACAGAGGAGCGCAGTTGTTGTTATCGCTGGGATATGTATCACATTTACGACAAACTGGTAATTTCTACTCCGGTCGCCCTATTTAAAGGGTGTTTGAGCCATTAATTTCTAATAATTGTTAATTGTTTTATCACTACAACCGGTGCTCTACTACTCGTTAGATGAAAAACAAGTGCAAACGTAATGTAACGGCCGGTGAAACACAGTTTGATAAGAATGTGCGGCTTTTGAAGAACGGGTGTCGACAGTACGTCCCGGCGCTCGACGAACAGTATTGCCGTCGATTACAGCCTCAACGCCCGCTCGACACAGAGTGCCGGCGTTTGTATGACTCGATTCTCTCCGATTCCCAATTGGGCGCCAACACCACAATGACTGTCAGCCCCGGTATCCCGATGTTAAATGTTAGTACCCATCGCCTATCCGGTGCCGCGTCTCACCGGTCATCGACTGCTGTTTCAGTATTATTGGCGGTAATAGTGGTGTCGATAGCCGTCAATGTCTATGACTTTGTCCGCACTTTCATTAGTTTTAAATATTGAATACTAAATATTTAAATCAATGGCTAATACTTTTACTCTTGTATTTATATTCATTCTAAACATAAAATTATTATTTATTCTAAACAATAAAATATCCAAATTTACAAAAATTTCCGTTAATTTCAAAATTTAAAAGTTTTTATTTAAAATCAATTTACAGCCAAAAGTCATTTGTAAATAGCAGTAAATTTATTGATCTCATCATTAGATTTAATGATATAAACACTTTAATTATATAGTAATTGAAAACATAATCTGAAGACATATGCAGTAAAACAAATAGAAAGACAATGATTTCCACTTTCATAGCTATGGAAACAGTAATGACAGTCGAGAGGACTCCGGGCCTAACGGTTGACCCAACGGTTAGCGCACCGGCAAAAGCGCCGTACGAGTTGACAGCACCGGGCGGTGAGAGAGCTATAAATTACTTATACTTCGGCGCCGATCCGACCGACTATCGGACCACTGGCTACAAGTGTGCGCCCGAACTCATTGTGTCGATGATTATCAACGGTATTACCAAAACTCGTTTCTATCGGACGTACGGCCGGTGCGTACGACACAAGTGGTTCACTAATACCATGACTTTGGACGGGAGACATGACCGCCAGTGCTGTTATTGTTGGGATTTAGTGCACATTATAATCAAAGTGGTAACCAATATATACAGTATATACTGACCTCCATTTCCGACGCCACTCATATGTCAACGTTATGTACTTATGCTATTGTTTTGCCCATTAGTTTGCGAGACATTGCGCTACTCTTTGGGACAATAGTGAGGACCGGGTGCTAATAGTGAGCCGTTATTGTGCCGAACGGGGTGTGAATGTGAGCGACAAGTTTTGCGCTCAATTACAGCCCCGACGAGACCCCGACCGGGAGTGCCATCACTTGCTAAATGAATTGGATGGACACACCTCTGCCCTCACATCCCGTACTAATCTTACAATGACTGTCAGCTCCGGTATCCCAACGTCGACCGTCAGTACCCGAAGCCCACCGGTTGCCCCCTCTCACCGGACATCGACTGCTGTTTTGGTATTATTGGCGGCAATAGTGGTGTCGAAGTTTATGGCTTTTGTCCGCATATTATTCACATGATCAATGATTTCCCGTTACAGACAGTCCCGTACCAGACCGATAATCAACATCATACAGTTTTCTTAATGCTTTTCAATACGGGTTTTGGGGAGGTTTGGTTATCGGTCTGGACCGGGACAGTGTGGTTTTGTTCATAATAATTATTTAATTATTGTTATATTTGAAATACTTGATTTTGAAACATTTCTTGTTATAACCAATTAAAAATTTTAATTTGTTTTAGACATTAAAAATTCATAGAAAAATGAATTATCATTAGATTTAAGTTGATTTAGTGTTGCGTTAAAATCCTTATGATTAGTGATAACAGATTTATTGATAGACCAGTGGTTATAATCGTCTAGCATTTGATCACTGGTCGGTCGGTCGTCGGTATTGAACGCAACCATTAATCCAAGAGTTTGATAAAATTTAGTAAAATATGACGAAAATTCTGTTAAACTGTATTTCTGTAAAGGATTTTCACTAAAACAACAACATTTATCATTAAATTTTATAACAAAATAATTATTTAATAAAAATTTTCATACATATTGAATAAGTCAAACAAATGCTGTGCAATCACTCCCAGGCTATAGATGTCAGCTTTAGGTGTGTATCGACGCTCATGTGCTTCGGGTGCCATGTATTGTGAAGTACCCACACCTGCCGTATGGCTCATGGATGGCATAACGTGATCGGTGGCCAAACCAAAGTCACACAGTTTTACACAACTATTAAACGGTATGTTATGTTCGAGTAATATATTCTCGGGTTTGAGATCCCGATGAATGACCGGCGGATCACATGAATGCAGATATCGAACACATTCTAAAAGTTCTTTAAGTATTTTACAGCAAATATAATATTCAAAGACTTTCATCTCTTCTTCCGGTTGTCTCTCAAATACAATGGCTTTGCTTTTAATAAAAGTCTGAAGATTTTGTGAATAGAATTCCATCTGAATATAAAGACGATTGGACTCAAGCCATGAGTTGTAATATTTTACAACATATTTTGAGTCCAGTTTTAATAACATTTTTACTTCTTTTAGAATTTTTTCTTTCTTTTCTTCGCTAAAATCTTTAACAAATTATTTTATGAATAAATATAAATATACAATAATTTTATTTACCATCAAATTGTACTTTCTTAACGGCATATATCTTATCAAACAAGCTATGCTTTACTTTATATACAGTCCCAAAACCACCCGAACCTATGACTGACATCTCTATAAATTGGGTTTCATATGCACTTTGATTTCCTAATCTTATATTAAAAACATTTAACATAAAACCATGCATTGGTTTGCACCAACTCACGCCATACTTCAACATTGTGCAGTACCATTCACTGTGTTTATTCTTGGAGTTATATTTTAAGATTGATATTGTATTATAAAAATTAATATCATATTTATAAGTTATACTTATAATTAATCTCATGATAACTTACGAAGAATGAATAGTCTATAATTTTGCCTCTTAAGTCGTATAAAGTGGTAAATAATATATCGTGATCGACATCAATTGCACCCCTCTTTATAGCCTCAGTTTCCTGATTATTTACTCGACACAACAATCCTCCATCCATGTAACCATCGTTAACCATCAAAATTTCGTGTAACGGATTATATGATATATATCCTATTGATTCATTAGTGACGTTTGTTTTGAAGTTATAACACCACACGATATTGTTAACTTTGTCTACACTTTCGCAGAGAACCCAGTCACTTATTGGCCCTAAAGCAATCTCAATGATAGCACCCCTGTCTAATTTAGGGTCTAACAATATTTCGTCATACTTTTTGAATCTGTTTGTTGATTGTAAAGCACCCATTTTACAAATTCACTTTTGTTACACTTAGAACAATTTAATAAAATGGATAGCCATGTTTGAATATAATCAGTTACTATGCAGTGTAGTTGTCTATAGTGTTGCTAGGATTTGTGTCTACAATAGTATTCAATCAAGATTGAAATTAATATCATAATTACTGAATACGAATCTTTCCAAAAGATTTTCTGACATAATGTTGATTGACCACTGTAAAAGTTCACGCTGTTTGATTGAGTTTAAGCTTGGCGCATAATATGAATTTCAAAAGGTTCGTACTTAATAAATGATCTACAATTTTAATCAAAACAATAGATTATTTTATTTTTTGTAACAACAACAATAAAAAAATTTTAGTTATAAATATATTATGATTTTACACATTTTGTTGAAATGTTAACACAAATCGTGAGATGGTTATAAATTATAATAAATCATTCTTATTATTAAAAGTTGATCAAATCCACTATATTAATAAACTCAATGAACATTTCTTTTAAAAAATATATAATATTAATATTATTAAATAGATAATTTTCTTTTGTTTTACTAAAAATATGTGTTATATTATTTATGATTCTAACCTTTTAATACAACCTTTTCATAACACTTCATATTTATCTATTGAAACCATTGGAAACAGATTTGAATTGAAATAGAATCATATAATTTGTACTGATACAAACATTTTATAGTTTAACTTATTGAACCATCTATTGATATTGTTTTTGATCATTAGTTTGCGAAACATTGCACGTCGATAGCCGTCTATGTCTATGGTTTTTGTCCACCCTTTCATTAATGTTATCCATATTTAGCTTATAATTCAAATCATTGTTTATATAACTTATAACTAGTAAACAAAATGTTATCAAATATGATATTTTGAAATTAAATTCAAATTTTTAACTTGTGTAATAATTTATTAATAATAAATCAATGTATTTATTAGTGGCGTTAAGTTCATTATTGTAGCCTACACGTAATATTAACATGATGTAACTGAAATTGCAACTAGATGCAATTACACTTAAGGTTGTCTAATTTCACACAATTGGGACCATGTTTTTAGTTGTGTGAAATTATAAAATGTGAAATTATAGATAGAAATGTTGCATCACCTTTTTCAATTGTCTATACATATACATGGTTTCTAAACATGATTTTCATAATAGACTGTAAACAATTGTTGGCAATGAGGTATTTGAGTGATTCACAAACAAACATTAACACATTTTGTTAGAAATTTATATTTTCATTGTTTTGCACTAATTTTTATTCACAAACTTGCCTGAAATCATGAAAATTGCTTGCATTAAAATGTGAAAATATAAGATGCTTCCTATGCACACCATGTTAAAACAATTACATTTATGTGTGAAAGTGACATTATAGAGCTGTGAAATTAACCCATACTAAAACATATACCCCATGATGGGGTTAGTGATATTTGTGAATTTAGACAACTTGTGAAATAGTACAATGTGAAAATAAACGACTTTAAGTTTATAACAAATTTGCATTTCATAACCTGTTCTAAAATAGTTAAGTTTTTTTTCTTTCATTATTATAGAAAATTTATTCTTATTTAATGTAAATTTTGTACAATTATGTCATTATTATACAATTTTTAAATGATATTCACAAACCTGTTTAATTGTTTTAAATTATTGTAATTTGTTGTAAACAATTTTTAGCGACTTTTTTATTAATGATTCTTGCTATTTTGTATGATACTGCATTATATTTTGTATAAACATAGCTAGTTTTATATTTTAACATTTTTGTTAAACAATGAGTGAAATACAAAAACGTTTAATTCTATTTGATTTCTACGAAAGTATTTTAATAAATGTAATGTTTTTAATAACAGCGTTGGCAATTATATTTAATGTAATTTTAATTTTAGTAATTAATTATAATATTAAACGCAAATCAATTATTAAGCGACCAAAACAACTGATGATGCATATAATTATTGCTAGGGGTTCAATGGTATTTGTTTTTGGTATATAACTATTATTAATTCTACCAAATCTACAGTCAAACCCCTTTTATATGCTTATTGTAAATATTATTACACTCTATTTGATTGGATGTTTATCAAGTGTCTCAAGTTTTGCCGTAATATTTCTATCAATTGATTTGTATTATTCATTGATAAATGTGTTTAACAATCCATTGAATAAAAAATCGACAAATACCTGGATGTATATTATATGGGCCGCCAGTGCCATAATTAATTTAGCATCATTATTCACTATTGATGTGTATTATTATGACCCAAATGAAGCTACTTACGTTTGTTTTCGTTACATAAAAAACCACGATTCAAATTCTATATTTATTCAGAAATATATGGCCATATACTATACGACCACTCAATTTATATTGCCTACAATAATAATTATTGTGTTTAATGTAATGACCATAATCAAATACTCGACTAAAGCAACGAGTCGAATGAAAGTGAAAATAGTGCTCAGGATCATTTTGATTGTATGGCAACATATTTCAAACAATATACTGTTTTACTCGCAGGCACTGCAAGTATATTATTTCAACGATCAAAGTGATTTATGCTCTGCCGATATTCATATAGCAGTGTTGTTTCATATGTCTTGCATAAGTAATTTGTTTTATTCAGTCGTCTATTTCTGGATAAGCAAACGATTTCGACAACACTTTCGTGAATATATTTATGATTTATATGTATTAATTAAAGAAACAACCATGGCTATATTTAATTTTTGAAGTAATTATGTATTTAATATATCTTATGTAATTATGTATTATGTGAAGTGGGTTTTAATTAAATTTATTATTGTAAACATATTATTAAATTATGTTTAAATTATTATTAAAACTTATTTTATAAATAGATATTTTTATGAGTTTTATTTTTATCAAACTAATTTACAAATCAATAAATTTAGTATTAATTATAATTATTAAAATTATTAATTTTAAAACATATTGCACATTTACTAATATTGTAATTATGGGTCAATTTAATTGTATTTCATATTTAAAAATACACTGCAATTTCTATATAAAAAATTAATTAGAAACATGTCACTATTTAAATAGTTTTAAGTAGAATTATAATAAATTATTTAAATTCAGTTAATACAAAAACATTTATAAATTTATAGTTATAATGTTAGCTCAAACTGTTTAATAAAAATAACACTTTATATCAACCACTGGTTACGTAACTAACTGTTTCCTATATAGAAGTTATACTGTATTAAAATGTGAATACATTGACGTAACGGTGTTTATGAAGGGCTCTATTCAAGTGAGCGCTCAAAACACACCTTTAAAACCAAAAGCCTTTATATCACATAAAGTGATCACAAGTCTTGTCATTGACTCAAGAGTTTGTTCGCAAACCCCGACTACCGGTGCTGTCCATCACATCCCACTAGACTGACCAACTCAAAAATTGTAATACCGGGACATTTTTTAAAAAACAAGTAAAAATTCCGGGACGTTCCTTGACAATTTAATTAACTCGCCTTGACATTCACCTTGACACTTGTTTTTCAATAATATTGTCTGGATACATGTTAGTACAGATTAATTTTCATTATTTATTGAATCAGCACAATTTTACTTATTTAAAATGTTTAAGTTGCATATTTATGGAATTATTATCGGAATAATTTTATTCAGTAAAGAAATAAGTGTCTCAAATAAATAATTATCAGTTGTCTAATAAAAGCCTTCTTTAAATCCATGTTGAATTTTGTAATTTATTATAGTATACTAATTTAAATTAAATAAATTATATGCACGACATATCACATGTTTAGCTATGTAATTTGTGCTTATTTGCATTAATATAGAAAATGCTAAACTATGTAAACCAATTTATGCCCAGGCCTAGTTTTCATTCTATTTGAAAATATAAATTAAACTAAGGCACTTATATAGAAATATTCATTTTTAAATGTATAATTTATCACTATCTTGAAAGATTATTATGTCAAATGATTAATAAACTTATTATTATTACAATAATTTGTTAAAATAATAACTAAAATTTTAAAAATAATAGGATATTTTAAATTTATTTTGCTCATCTTTTGGCCTGGACGTTATATTGTCAAGGTGAGAATCTCGCCTTGACACTGGACAGAATGTTCAAAACCTTGACTGTCAAGGCCAAACCTTGACGGTTGGTCACTCTACATCCCACACAACAGCACAACACCTCTGGAGTGTCTGACAAGTGCTATAACCGTAGGTTTGCTTTTTACAATTTATTTTACAAATAACTTTTATTTTTTAAATAACGTTTGATATTTCATTGCAATATTGTTTTAATTATATTCATTAAATTATATCCCATATTATGTCTGTATAGACCGCCCGTCCACTCCCTGTCCCATCACTGATAGGATTATCGGTACTTTGTTTTATATAATTTGCTAACAAATACTTACATTTTATATTAAACACACTATTAATTGAATATTTATTTATCATCAAAAACATAGAGACAATGCATTACACTCTCATCGCAATCATATGTGTGGCCATCGCTGGCACAGTAGGTGTGGACCCGACTATCGGTGCCAGTGGTAGCGGCCAGAGGTCTGTGCGGCGATTGGATGACCTATGGATGACTTGTGACTGCAAACCCGATAGATATGTGCAGAACATTAGACTACGAATCAAATTGAGTGAATGTGTGGGCGCCGGGCGGTGGGGAGTCGGCACCTACTTGTCCGACGGCACCACCACTTCAATTGCCAATTGTTGCTATTTTCATGACATGTATGGCATCACAAACACCGTCAATGTATGTGTTATACACTTCCAATATATGCCATACACTGACTGTATATCTAAATGTACTAATGATATGCTGTTTAACCCACCGATCGATAGGCCCGACAGTTGGACAGTGAGTGCGTCCGCACAGTCTTTGTGACCGATTTGTTAAAGTTTTTTCGCGACGAATGCAAACACAATGGCATTGATTTGTGTGACAACTACTGCGTCCGTCAGCCCATTAGACGCCCGATGCCATACATTTGTACGGTATTTGAGTTCCGCTCCCTATGAGTACCCGTCGGTGACTATCCCTTTCCCACCCGACCCTTGATTTGCTATTATTGGTAATGATTGTGGTGTCAATAGTTATGTCTGTTTATGTGTTAGGAAATGCAATTTAATTAATCATTTTATAAGTTATTTTATGTCCAAAATTGTTACAAAATTGTATAAAAAAATTATTTTGTATTTCATTTAACCCCTATTGTGCACTGTTAATAAATTACGTATCGTGCATGGAGGCACCATAAATAATGTGAGCGTTATGTGCATCGTGGCACCATTATATAATGGGACATATCGTGCACAGTGGTAGCTTTTTGTAGTTAAACAATACGCATGTGTAAGAGAATATGTACCGATGTTGTGGACATAAATTACGTGCAACCGGTGTGCTTATGCATGAATGGGTACGTATTTATCGGCGCTGTATTTTTGACTTCATTGGACACCGGTTGGCCGCCTATGTTTGTATATGAATAGTCATTTTGTTTGAGCAAAATGTTAGGGCATTAATTAGTACCGGTATAGCAAACGGCAGTGATACAAAAAACTGTGTATCAGGGTGATAGCGCTATCACCCTGACTGAATAAACAATTTTTAAATAAACAAAAAGTATCCATTTGAACATTTATTTTATTTCTGTATATAACTAATGTTTAATATAATTATATTTCTTTTATTGTTATTCATTTTCTAAATAATCTCTACCATCACAGGTAGTGCAATACATTACCATATGATTGTCTTGACAGATATATTGATTACAATCCTTACACTTAAGTCTACACATTTTATTTGCTTTCTCGGACATAAATAACACCTCTTGCGTCCTTCAGATCTAGTATTATTCAAGAGTTTGGGCTGAGATACTGATGCAAGAGATCCTGTCAAATGAGATCCGGGAGATTGTATTGATATTGTCGAACCGTAAGGTCGTGTGATATTAGTGATTATTATACGCAAATCTCGGCTTATAGTCTTAACTTTTAAACGGGAAACCATTTCAGGAACGGCCAAACATTCTCCTAATGTATGCAAAAATTCACGGCGTTTATGTGATTCAATTGGCTTTGGATCACAATTCACATTATGGTGCCTGAAGATAATAAAACTATTTGTAGCCATTATATCAAGAATCCCGAAGAAGGCAGCTGTTGGCCATTGTTTTGTACGTCTGCCTGATGAATATGTTGAGCACAATTAATCCATTGTGTCGACGCCTCCTTTTGTTTTATTATAGTCTTCAATTATCTCTGGCTTTTGAGTTGAAGGGTTTATTACATTATTGTCATGCATTGTGCTCAAAAGTAATACAGTTTTGTTTTTCTTAGGATAATACGCTAATAATGAAATATCATTATTGCGGACAAATTCTGTGTGCAATAACTGTAAATAAATAAATGAAAATATTTTATAATATTATATTTTATAGTACAGCACAGTGATAGCGCTATCACTCCTCTGTAATATTATATAAATAAATTAATGACATTTATAATTTACCGGTCGTTTCTTTTTGGCACTTAATTCCTTTGGGATTTCCCTCTTATTTTTCTTTAGAGTGCCAATAATTGTCAATTTGTGAGTCAATAATTGTTGAGCTAACGGAAAGCTTGTAAACCAATTATCACAAGTGATATTTCTTCCAGAACCTCTCAATGGTTTAGTTATATCGAGAACTATATTTGATCCAAGATTTTTAGCTCTATTACCATCGACTTTTCCTGTATAAAACATGGCATCCCAGCAATAGGCTGTCTTTGCATCACACATGAGAAAGAATTTCAACCCATATTTGGCCGGTTTATTCGGCATATATTGTTTGAAAGGACACCGACCTCTAAACGCTCTCAACATTTCATCAATTGTCACAAATTCAGATAATTCGTAATTTTTTTTACAGTTTTTACGAAAAATATTGAAAATTTCACTAAAAAGTGCCAGTTTATCACCGGCGGCAATTCGGGCAACTTTTGACCTTTCGTGATCAAAGCACACATGAGCTGTGAGAAACTTGAAGCGTCTCAACGGCATTACCGCCCGAAAAATATCTCGGCCGCGGCCATTAGTGTCCCATAAATCAGTTGCATTTTCATGGGCAGGTTTATGCACTCCAATTAATAATGACAATCCAATCCACGCCAATATTTCTCTGTCGTTTGTCTTATGCTCATATGAATAGCATTTGGTTTGTGATTGAATTTTTGGATTAATTTTGTCATTAATTTTA
>CAJPIZ010002309.1:0-13983 GCA_905368565.1 Medioppia subpectinata
AATGCCTATTAGGTTCGGTCGATCGGATCCAATCTATAGCAATCGGTTGGCCATTATCTTCAAGTCCATGTCCAACGACCCTAATCTGCATCACATTCCCCATCAAATCTTGGATATTATTAAAATGGATATCAATTAAATACTCTACAATAATGGCCAAAATACCCACATTATGCCATTTGTTGTGTATTTCTATTTATTAATCATTTATTATTTAAATATTATATTCTAATATTTATTAATTAAAATCATTTTAAATAACTACATTTGAAGTTTAAAAATGTAAAATAACTAATATAAATCTATTGTTGTAACGAAGCAATAGTTATACGATTGTTTTAAATATACTGTATATTGATTTAATTTTCTCATATAATATTTATTCATAAACTAACTTAACTTACAATAAAAACTTATTTATTTGAATAACAGATTGTATATTTTATTATAGCATTCAAAAAAGTACAATTTGTATTTTAACTATTAAACGTAAGTAAAGATAACTTTAGACACTTACATTATGTCACATGTAATATAAAAATGTATATTGACAATACTACGCAAAATTGACAAGCCTAACAATAGAGTATGGTATGACTTACAAGTTAGTTATAGATATAATGAGTCCATTTATGGCGACAATTATTGAGGTATTCAAGTGTAGATCAAGTTTAACATTGATTGCCTCATTGATAATCATTGACCGGTAAACTCGATCGCGTGTGACATTCAATACAATGCAAACAATTAATACATTTTAAACCATTATAAATCACATAAACAGTATATTGACACTAATTGTTACTTATTTTAGTTTTACTTCAATTTATTTTGAAATAACGTTCAAACAAATAAAATATATTTTATTTTGTGTTCAGGAAATTCTCGATTATATTGTAATAATTTCAAATATCAATGAAAATAAGCAATTAATTGAATTTATACAAATGAATGAAACAAATGCAAGGATTTACTAAATATAGTTTACATGAAAAATATCATTTTGTTAAATATTTATTTCTACTCGCATTTATTATAACATTTATAGTATGATATAAATTGAATTTAACTAATTTTTGGGTCAAATGCCAGAAAAGTTAAACAAATGTATATTTATATTAGTTATCCTTTTTATAACTGTTCGTAAGTATGATCAGTGATCACGTTCACTCAGCCCTAATTAATTATCATTTGCTACCATTTACTTTGCAGTCATATCTCTCACTTACATAAGTATGGACTCAAAGCATCCAAATAGCAATCAATCGGACATCAATGCCCTGCACTCCAATCAACACCCATTACAGGTACGTCTATTCAAACCATTTATTAGTCATAAATAATCAATAAAACAATTATTACAAACAAAAGTCTAATTTTAAATTGTGCGGATTTAAACCACTGTTTATATGAACAACACAATTGGTATCGAGTTTCAAATGAATGTGTAGTTCAGTGTTGGTGTTACAAATGTGAATGCAGTTATCAATGAGATAATCATATATATTGTAATCATTTTGTTCGAAATGATCGCAACTATAAATAGTATTCATTTCAATACAGTTGAGATGTGGTATGAAATGAGGCAAACAATCGATGAAATGTGTGTTTACTTTACAATTACTAACGCTCAACACTTTTAGATGAGACAATTGTGTCAACAAATGGACACAATTATTATAACATGAATTGCAATGATAGTTACGATTGCAATCATCATAACACTGACAGCCAAACAACTGATTAAATGACATACTTTCAAGTGTTGGCAACATTTTGACCAAATGTCTTAAAGAGTCGGCTGTAATCATACAATTAAAGAGCTGTAAAGACTTGAGATTTGTATAATGAGATACAATGGGATCAATGATTTGATAAGTGTTGACAAATGTACAGTTTGTAAGTTTTAAGTCATTCAGATCTCGCAGATTGTTAGCCATCGTTGACAACAATGCAATTGAAATCTTGTCGTTATTACAGAATCTGACACTCAATTCACACAATTCTCTCATATTATACACTATTGTCTCAAATATATAGCCATTAATTAAATAGCTTTCAATTGTAAGATGAGTTAAATGAATACCATTTCCCGTAACTAAATGTTTGACAGCATTTGCAGTAAATGAATGATTAAAGTAAGTATCGCTTTCACCGATGAGCCGAAGACTACGTATAGTTTGTGGTAAACATTGCATCAAATGATATGAATACCATTTCCCGTAACTAAATGTTTGACAGCATTTGCAGTAAATGAATGATTAAAGTAAGTATCGCTTTCACCGATGAGCCGAAGACTACGTATAGTTTGTGGTAAACATTGCATCAAATGATTTAATGAATCCTTTGGTTCAATATAACCAATAATTTGCAACTCTTGGACACGACTGGCGTACAAATAATCCAAACCATTCATTACTCGCAAGTCTTTGTCCAAATAGTGATCAATTGACAAGTGAGTGATGGCTCGCGAGGCAATTAGACTAACAAATGCCTCACCACAATCATTGACATCATTGACATCACCACCACTGCCACCAACACCACTGCCATCACTGCAATCAGACACCAGACCACTCATTAATGTCAACTCCAATCTCTTCAGATGAATGCATTGACTCTGCAATAGACGGATCACTTTATAGTCAATGAGACACTCTCTCAGACATAAAGTGTTGAGTGATGGACAAGACTGGACAACATGTGCCAAGTATTGCATCGACGCATCGGTGGTCAAGTCATAGTAATCGTAACGATGGCAAGGGATCAGCCCTTCCGACACATCCACGTCTTCAACATTGACTCTTTGGCCAAATATATATTTACGGTTCTCATCGGTGGTAGAGTTGGTAGCGGTGGTACGGGTGCTGGTCTTGTAGCCAATGGTGAGCAGTGGAAGTGATGTGAGATAATATCGACTTATGTTTGCAAACTGTTTGCTCGTTGTCTTCACTTGAATCAGTTGAGAGACATTGAGGTAACGAAACACATCCACCAGAATGTCGTCGTTGAGCACAACTTGCCTATCGTTGCCATCACTGCCATCAACACCACTGCCATCAACACCACTGCCATCAACACCACTGCCATCAACACCACTGCCGTCACTCACTCTCATGAGTGACATTGTCTTCAGACTCGTCACAAATGGTCACTAAATTGACTCAATTTAATTGAGGCTAATGTGGACCACATGTGAATCACATGATGTGTGAAATGTTTTGATAACCCAAACATACGTGTATATCACATATATTACGTGCATTCATAGTGTTTGCAATTTGAACCCTTAATTGAATTGATTATCTCTTTGCAGACCTCTTTGCCCTCCACTGCCATCACTTCCATCACTGGCTATAAGGGTTCAACACTGGGCTCGAGCTCTACCGTCGACACAGTTGTCGATCACAATGAAAGAGCTGTTAAAACAATACCCGTAAGAGTAGTGAAAGTGCGTGAAGGGAGTGAAGGCCGACCCCTATATGGACAGCGATTGTCAACGCTATCAACCGTTGCTCCCAATGATAACTCGGATGCTGTCATATCTTCGCCGATCGCTTCCATACCTTTTGAGTTGAGAAGTTTCTTATTGAGAAGGAATCAGACCAGAGGTGATGCCTTCACATCCACGCAGCCCTCAGTACAGCCTTTTTCAGGTTTCGCCAACAAAGCTAACAAAGCCATCAAAAGTGACACTACGGATGACAACAATATATTCAAACTAATTGATGACAACGCTTTGCATAAAGTAGACAATCGCCACAATCGTGGTAATGATGACACTCAACAGCGCATTGTATCCACTAATATGTCTGTATATAAGAGAAATATCAATACCGGCTCCCCATTAAAAGTGTTTACAACTCGTAATTCAAATTCTTATCAAAACATATATTCATTTGCTTCGCCTAAAAGCGATCACTTATCCAAAACACACACTAATATAATGGCAACAAATCATTTTAATTCACTAAATAATAATCCATCGGCTCTTGAAGACGAAGAATACTTTGATATAACTGTGGGCACAACCGCTGGTCCACCCACTGGTCGGGCCATTCATTCATTCACTTTGTCCAAACCTGTCGCCCACATCACTACCGGTTCCCACATTAATAAAGATGTGTTCATCCATCACAACGCCCACAACGCCCACTATCCCAATACTAAATCATTTATTAAAAGTAATAATAGACAGCAGTTATCACAAATATCATCACCGGTTCGATCACATCACACATCACTTCAAACTAAACCTTCCTTTCATTTAAAAAATAATTTTATATCACAAACCATTGCTAGCGATCAAAACAAGAGGACACCATTTGCTCAAGACTTGGCCGCTCTCTATGAGACACAGAGACCACGCTTTCATAATACTTATCCTAAACTTTTTGGACAACATTTCAATCAAAATAAATATTAATTCTTTATTTATATTTATAATGATTAACGACTATTGATCAGATAGAAAATGTTACATTAATAATAAATGTTACATAAATAATATTTTTTAAAAATTGCTTTTATGATTAATTTGACAAATAACATTATATTTACTGTTTTGTAATATCATGTAACTGTACAATTAAATGATTCAAATTATAATAAAGTTTTCCTTTATTTAGTGTTGGTTTTTAAATTTATTTAATTATTTTGAAAAATCAAAACAGCTGTATTCAGCATGAAATTAATTTTGTGCGCCATTCATGTATTATTGAAATAGAAAACATGTTTATTAATTAAATTATATTTAAAGTCATTAAGTGACTGAAGAATGTCTTACTTAGTTTCAATATGTGGTGCGTTAATGCTAACAGGAATTGGTATTCAAATACATTGTTCAATATTGAGTACCAATTCAATAGGTTTCTCAGTGTTAGGCCAGATATTTAAAAGCGATGCCAACAATAAGAATATAATTCTATCACCTATAAGTATATCGTCAATACTTACCATGTTATTCGAAGCCAGTAAAGGACAGACTCGACAAGAACTGACTAAATACATGAAATACGAGAACATAGCTGTGAATGATGTGAGAACTATTTGGTCAAACATTTTGAACAAAACGAATCAACAGAATATGTTGATAGCAAATGGTCTATACCTTAGCGAAGGATTTCAAATCTCGCAAAAATTTAGGCATTTAATGACAAACACTTATAACGCAAACATCGATTCCTTGGATTTCACATCAAAAGAAACGGTCAAAACAATTAACAATTATATTAGCGACAAAACAAATGGACACATTTCTAAATTGGTAGACACATTGGATGCAAACACTGTTTTGTTACTTATAAATGCGGTTCATTTTAAAGGCCAATGGCTCACACCTTTTGAACCAAAGGAAACTAAACTAGAATCCTTTTCCAATTTTGGCACTCACACTGTGTTCATTCCCACCATGAAGATTGAGGTAAATCATTTATTTTACAATTCAAATATTAAATCATTAATATTTATTTAGGAATCAAATATTTATTTAATAATATATTTAAATAAAGTCGGTAAATGTTGCAATGAATTTGAACGAAAAGACTTGTATCTTTTGATCATGATGATATTTTATCTAATTTTGCCAATTGTTTAGAGTAGAGAATATTATTTAAAATATTTTAAAAATAAAAAAATAATCATAATTCGATCTAAATTAGCTCATTTAGTTTGAAAATAAAAGATATTTTTGCTAGTATACTGTACAGCATAGCATTTTTTTAAACAACATTAATCTCTTCTGCCATTTAATTAATGAATTTGAACTTATTTTCTTGCCTTAAAATATAAATGATAGAATTCTAATAAGCAATGATACTACAGTTACTCGACAGTATATTTGTGGTTTTACAAACATATCTAAATACAATACTTGTTGCTCTAAAAACGATTACACTTGTATTTATTAAAATGAACTTGTTATTTTGTATATTATAATAGAAACAAAAGTATGATTACATAAATATATCGGAATCTGAGTTGAATTACGAGTTGTTAGGCATTCCTTATTCCGATAAGTTATTGGATTTTTATATTCTTTTGCCAAAAACTGGTGATAAGAAGGATATGAAAAAAATACTGGAAAAAGTGTCAATCGATTCATTGGACAAACAAATAAAATCAGCGAAACAACAAGAGTGCGACCTATGGTTACCTAAATTCAAGACTGACTCGAGTTTTGCATTGAAACAAGAATTGCAAGAATTAGGTCTAAAGCGAACCTTCACTTCAAATGCCGACTTCTCCACAATCAATGGAAACAAAGGGGTCTATGTATCTGAGGTGAAAACTTATAACATATCACTACTCAATGATTGTGTAAACATTACAATCATATCATTTCAGTTCATTCATAAATCAGTGATCGAAGTGAGCGAAGAGGGCACCGAAGCCTCGGCCGCCACAGGGGCTGAACTCATGCTTTTCTCGTCTCTTTCACTCGACTCAATCGACTTCAAAGTGAACCGTCCGTTCATTTACTTTGTCAGATGATCGAAGTGAGCGAAGAGGGCACCGAAGCCTCGGCCGCCACAGGGGCTGAACTCATGCTTTTCTCGTCTCTTTCACTCGACTCAATCGACTTCAAAGTGAACCGTCCGTTCATTTACTTTGTCAGGAATAAGAATACCGGCATCATTTTATTTATGGGATTAATTAATCAATTATAATAAATTTATTTACAAATCAAATTTGTCATTTTATTTCTAACAACATTTAAAAAGTTGTGCGCTTTTAGAACACATTTGTTTGGATATAATTTATATGATATACAGTACCGTACTACAAAATTTAACTCGACTTGTAATTATTGTGTTAATTAAACGTGATATGAAATTATTATTTGAGTGTTTTTAAAATTATTAATATGTTTTAGGAAATTATTCGATTTGAGATAAGGTAGCGCTTAAACTAATAGTAATTTCTTTTTGTAGTTATATAATACTACTCTCCAGCATTGACAGTGCATTTCATGTGCTGATCACTCATATATGTCTGGCTACTCACACCACTGCTCAGTAGTGCTGTTTATCGATTACAGTCAGTATTGCATAACCACAAAAAGAAATTACTTTTAGTTTATAAGTCACGTTTAAAAAAATGTCATATTTTTTATAATGGGTTTTAATGGGGCCAATGGGATGTTGTTCGGTAAACGTGTGGCCAGTCTTTGGTTGCAAAGTAAAAACACAAATTGTTATTTAAAATAATAACAGGACATCTAATGATTATATTAAACACCATTACAGGGTATTGTCACCCACTGGACAGTGATGGCTACCCCGAAGAGCCAATCACTCCATGAACTCCCATTGATTTCAATGGCATTTTTGGCCCATAGGTTATGCTTATTATGCGTGAATTATAAGCACCCAAAAAATCTAATTTTTTAAATTGTGGCCACAATTATAAATATTCTGTGCTCAAATTTTAATATGATATGTGATTTATATATATCTAAAATATAAATTAACAATTTTTTGATAACTATTATACTTTTGAATTTATTCAAAATTTACTAACTATGCGTGACTTATAAGCGCAACCTTATAATACGTTTTGTAATTTTGGTAAACATTATGTGAATTAATAGTTGATAACTACTGTTAAAGAATAACAAAAAAACGCCTTTTAACCCGCATTCTACTTAATGTAATCTATATTTATAAAAATAATAGAAAGTAAATATGATTTGTATTGTAACAAATGTATTCTATTAAAAAAGTATTATTTTTAGTCGGCGTTTAATTTGAGAAAATGTTTTACAAATTAATATTAATGTTAATTTTGTTCAGTTATATAATAATAGTTGAAAATAATAAAACAAAATATTATTCAAACTTAATTTTCCAAAACTTTCCTCTCAAATCGAGAGCATTTTCTGAATTAAACAGTATTAAAAAGTTATCAAGGATTATTTTTAAAATAAATGATTTTTACGGCCAACAAAATAAGATCCAAAATAACATTAATTATTTACAGAGAAATGGATTCTCATTTGTAATGAACAATTTACTTAAAATATTGGATATTGTGGGCTTCAAAAATGTATTGTAATGTTTAATGATATAAATTATATAATTTATAAATAAGTTTTGTTACGATTTAATTAATTAATGTTATTATTAAAAGTTATTATTGGCAGTCCGGGAGGGCGTGTCCACTGCTATCACATGCCTTAGCTGTCATTCACTGTCCACTCTTATACTCAATGGTATGATCAGTAAAGAGACAATGGCTCTGGCCTTTCATGAGGTGTGTCTTATACTCCAACTCTCGACCCCAAGAGTTTGTGTGGGACTAATAGAGCAAATGAAAGAGACGGTTCACTTTATACGTCAAAACTCAAAACTCAAAGCAACCGAAGTTTGCGGTGTATTGTTAGGCACCCAATGTTTTATCGGCCGATCGGAGCACTTATTCTGGAGACTTGATATTCCAGAAGTGAACAAAACACTTAAATCCTATCACAAATCTATTTATAATGAGCAACAAAGTCGACAAATATTGCATTTGACTGATATTCACCTCGATCTCGAGTACCAAACAGGAAGTTATATTGAGTGCAATGAACCCATTTGTTGCCGAACCCCTGTCTCTGATCACAGATCAGCTTTTAATTCACAGCCGACTAATGCAAGCGCAGGTATTTGGGGTTCATATGCTTGCGATATACCGCTTCGTACTCTTCAAAATACATTCAAAGATATTTCCAAGAATAGCAAAAACGTTGACGTGTGGTATTGGACGGGAGATATTGTTGCTCACGATATTTGGCAATATAACCGACATCGAAATATAGCACATTCGCACATAATTACAAATTTACTTCAACAGTACAGAAATGGTAGTCAAATAGTGCCAGCGATTGGCAATCACGAGACGGTTCCTATAAATTGGTAGCATTTTAATTGAATGTTGTCATCAATATTATGGTATTAATAATCTGAATTACTTCTTAGTTTTCCTCCGCCTTCTATACAAAACTCACATTCAATTTCATGGCTTTACGAAGCGTTAGCTCAACAGTGGTCCCAATGGTTACCTGAAGACGCTCTTCAATTAGTTCGTTAGTAAGTAATTAAAAACCATAACAACTTAACATTTACATTGTACTGTATATTGTTAAAATAAATTATTCATTTAATTAATCTCGTTATTTAGTGGAGGCTATTATACCCTTGTTATCAATCGTGGATTCCGAGTAATCGTATTGAACACTAATTATTGCGCCCGACTTAACATATGGACATATTATGACTCAGTAGATCCGGCGGATCAACTCAAATGGCTTATCAAAGAACTTGTTATCGCTGAACAAGAAGGAGATTATGTTCATATTGTGGGTCACGTGCCCGTCGATAACCGAGAGTGTACTCAAGCCTGGGTTTATAATTATTTGTCAATTGTCGAGAGATTTAGTCACACCATAACCGCCCAGTTCTTCGGTCACACACACGCAGACGAGTTTCGAGTTCTTTACTCGAACCACAATTACTCAAAACCCATTGGATTTGAAATATTGTCTCCCAGTGTTACCACATTCCAAACATTTAACCCGTCGTATCGTATTATAACTGTCACTCAAAATGGTATTTATACTATTTTTAATTTTATCTCCATAATTTTAACTCCATATAAACTGTTATAAAACGGTTACTCAAACAACATAATTTTTTTTAATCACAGGTCATTATTTTACTTTTACTGAGGTCAAGTGTAGTAGCTTATAAATAAACGATACAACAGTGTATAAAACATTCATTTCCATCTTGATAACTAACATGCATAAAAATTTATTGAGATATGATTACCATTAAAACAAATCATATCTTGAATATTCAGCGAACCTTATTTAGTTAACTAAAGTAACTTTAGTAAGTAAACTCGTAAAACCTAATGATGAGATTTTAATGCATTTAATATCCAAAAATATAGTTTTATTTTGACAAATAGATATTGATTTTATTTTTTAATAGATAGTTGTTTATAAATGTTTGTCAAGTCCGTTTTTAATGTAAAGCATATTTGGAATGTAAAGGCATGTAAAGGAATTTGCTCAAAAAACAATGCTATATAACGTAACATTTTTATTGAATAACATTAAAAGTAAAGGAAACAAATGACAACTTAAAATAGTAGTCAGTACTAAGTTAGTTCCTTTGAAAGTGTTTACTATTTGGAAACAATATAAGTATTTTTGTATAAAATTGATTAAAACGTTTTTATTTAATAGGAGTTATTGAAGACATCGATACTTTCTTTTTTAATTTAACTCAAGCAAATCAATATGAAAAAGGAGGTGAACCCCACTCTCCTCTCTGGTATTACGAGTACTCAATGCGTCGACAATATTCTCTTAATAGCTTTACTGCCAATGATTTCCACACTTTTTTAATTTAACTCAAGCAAATCAATATGAAAAAGGAGGTGAACCCCACTCTCCTCTCTGGTATTACGAGTACTCAATGCGTCGACAATATTCTCTTAATAGCTTTACTGCCAATGATTTCCACAAATTAATTAATCAAATAATAAATGAAAAAATCAATTCTTTACATCATTTCTATTCTCATTACTATAGATATAGTGATTGTCTATTAAACAGATATTGTGATCACGAATGTAAACAAAAATTTGTGAACGATATAATTATTTGCAATCCATACGAGAAACAACCAAAATCTATATTACAAAGGGGCTAATATATAGCACCTTTATATAATTTATTTTTAAACATTATTATAATAAACACTTTCATTCTTATTGTAAATAATAAAATGTGAATATTTATTGGATTATAAATTAAAATAATTTTATTATTAAACAGATACACACGTAGCAGAAATTGGTAATTACTGTATTAAATTATACAATAAGCAGAATTTATTAAAACAAGAATTGAGTTATTAGTGCTGTTACCTAAGGCATATAGATTTTATATATACAAAGCATGTAAAGCAAATAAATGAAATTATAATTTTTATGAAATATTTACTTACGATAGAATTGTTAGAATTTATTTTTCATGTATTTTTTAAATAATAAAATGTAATTTTAGAACATATTTTAATTATTGTTTATTTTTCCACATAAATACTACGAACATTTACACACATACACAATACTGTACTAGCGGTGCCAGAAGTACAGGAATTCCTGTATAATATAGAAATTAGGGAATATTTGCAGAGTACAAAAAAGTGTCATTCCTGTATATTGAAAAATTGATGGAAAGTTTACACCCAATTTATACCTAAATTCTGGACTAATGCTAGAAATTTAATGATTTTATAAATAATTATTCAATTATAAATATTTTGTAATTGCATCTAAATTTTTGAAAAATAAAATTTTAAGTAAATTTAATTTTTAAAAATAAACTTCAGGACAAAATAGTAATTTTAGGCAAAATTTTAACATTTATACAGAATAAAAAAATGTTTTCTGGCAACGCAATACTGTACACACATTCCTAGAATATACTGAACCTTAAAAATAGCCAAATGTGGCTAAAGTGATCCAATTTTGGTTCCTATTTAAATACCAAACTTACAACACATACAAACAGTCAATACAAAAATGTAAATCACATTAATATACACACTATTTGTTTTGTTCCGTAGAAATTCTAAGGACCGCTCTCAGAGTGTTTACAATACGTGAATAGGGTCCGCACTTTATATCTGAAATGGACTTTACATTATTGTCATGTATTGTAATGTAAGCTGAACTCTGCCCTAATCTATCCAAATGTATTGTGAACACTCTGAGATTGGTCCTTAGAATCCCTGTGGTGTGTTTGCACTCTTTCTGCAAATATTTTAAATCAAATTGCATTTTGAAAATAAAAGTTTTAACCAATTAATTAGTCGTGAATCTATCAAAATTAAAATCAATACCAGAAATCAAAATCATTAAATGCATAGGTTTATTGTTAAAATCAAGAAAACTCACTCTACCATTAAACCACTAAATTGAATTAATATTATCAATTTTGATTGATTGTTAAAAAAATATTAATTTCGATCCACTAATGAATTGGATTGAGAATTAGTTGATGTCTCGATACGACTGTTTTGAAAGTCAGGTAAATCTAAATTAAAAGATAGTTTGAAATCAAATAAATCCAAATTGAAATCAAAGTTATTTCTGTGATGAACACAGTTTTTATCTTTGGTTCGTTTCCATTCATTCCATACATAAAGTGTTTGGTTAACGGAATCGCATCCATGAATGGCAATCATTTGGTTCAATACACAGACATTAGATCCGCAGAAATAGTCAAACTTTGTGTTATGATAGATACGAACTCTTGCTTTTTGGGCCAATACTCCAGTCATAAAGAGATCGTCGATATCGAGTACAGGACCCGAATAGTTAAGGGATGTTTTGAACATTCTTTTAACACTAGTATTGGACATTATATAACTAAAGCCATACAAGAATTGATAAAAACTATTTGTATAAACATTTTGAGGCATAAACCATTTGTGTCCAAAAAATCTATTACTTCTAGTGGTAATCATTTTGCCGGTCAAACCGTTAGCAAACTCTTTCTTATTGAACATAGTGTCCAGAAGGGGTACATTAATCAACACGTCGTCATCACATTTGAGTATATATTCACTGTTCAAACACTTTCGTGTAATCCAACGCAACGCCGCCAACGCTTTCAATGTCAGGTTATAGTAATTATCAATGAATCCAAACTGAATGATATCGTTGTGTTGTTTGGCTTCGAGTTGTAATTGTTGTTGTGTTTCGACATTAGTTGTCAGCCCAATGAGGAATAGGGGTCTCATATGATTTCTCTTGGCCTCCTTTACCCAAGTATTTCTAGACAATTGTCTTCGATTGAAGTATTTGCCCCAACTCTGTGCCGCTGAATGAATTATTATTAGGGTCTCGTTGTTCGCACACTTTGCCTGATCAATAACAACCACTTTTACTAATTCTAGCTCCTCTTTATTATGTTTATAATTGCGTTTACAGTTCACTTTAATTGTTATTAACAAAACCAATATATATAAATTAATTAAAACACTTGCAATATAATATTTACATTTCATGTTTACTATTAGTATTTATAAAATTTATAATTCTATTATTTTCGTATTTATATAAACAAATTTATATTTAATTATATTTTATTAAGTTGTCGCCAAACAAGTTTTGAATTCGATTATAAACTACAGTACATAATGCTAATAATATTCACAGTGAATATTTATCGTAAGTAATAATTACAGTGAATTCCAGTATCTGTTATGTATTGCTGCATTAATTACGAAATTGAAGGGTAAATAAGATTCCAAGTATAACATTTTTAATGTCTTAATGTTTTTACAAACAGGTTTTAAACATACTGTACATTAATTTTATTTTAAAATAGTTTCAATTTTTCCAATAAATATAATTGTGATTATATGTCTAAATTGTGCAGTATTTAGAAATTTTAATACATTTGTAAGTTCACTGTTTAGGTAAAAATTTATTAGATGTAAAGTAATTAAATGAAAATAACATTAATGTTATAAAAATAATTGTATATTAGATCTCCAAATTAGAATACAAAAATTAGAAAATAATTGTCGTCTATGGAGAATTGACTTGTGAGTAAGTTTCTAATAATTTTCTAATGAATAAGTGTAAAGTTAGAATGCAATTATAATTAAGTATTCATCAATAAATTATACACAAATACAAGAATAGTTAATGTTTTCACAATTTAAATACCAAATACTTGTGTCGTAAGAGCTGTCAGAGAATTGACATTTAGTTTAAATCAAATTTGCTTCAAATCAAAGTTCAAACAAATATTTTGAGATAATATTATAAAATATAAATAATTGATCCTTTTGTCAAATGTAAGTATTAATACAAATTTAGTGATCGATTTGTTATAAAAAGATGTTTAAATTATTTAATAATCAATTTATATTCAATGATCTGACTTAAGAAAAAGTTTAAACTATTATTTAA
>CAJPIZ010002310.1:0-13980 GCA_905368565.1 Medioppia subpectinata
AGATAATTTTTCTCATCTTAAGGGCTATGATATGAAGTCTTACGATCTCTTTATATCTCATTAAATGAGAGAGAGAGAGAGAGAGAGAGAGAGCGAGAGAGAGAGATTTAAAATATGTTGGAAACGCTTGAAAGTACAATATATTTCAAATTATAAGTCGTGAGTGGGAGTGAAGTGGTCTGTAAGAGGGCTAAAGTATGAGCACATCTTCATCGGTGGCCGACTGGAGGGGAGGGACTGTTATGCTGGTGGCCGGCCGTCACACACATACATATTATACACAAATAACTTTATTTTCGCATAAAAACCAAAAATATGTTATTATTTAAGCAATAATAAGAAGAATGTACTAAATATTGGCCGCAAAGCTTGTGGTCGGACAGCAATTGTGAAATATTTATCTTATATTTCAATCATACAAATGCTTTTTCGCAATAATAATAGCTTTTCGGTGTTTTTATTGAATTGTTTCTTTCATCAGATATGAAATTATGATTAGTTTGAGTTTTAAGCCGTATTTCTTTTCATAGAAACCACAACTGAATGTCATTTAGATTTTTATTATTACATTTGATTTAATGCTTATTTAAGTTTCTTTTGCTTTATATGAAATATTTTAAAATAAACATTTGTTGAGTTTATCTATTAATAATAGACTATTATTTCAAACGATTGTCGATCGCTTTGAAGACAACA
Source organism: Medioppia subpectinata (assembly GCA_905368565.1). Taxonomy (NCBI): domain Eukaryota; kingdom Metazoa; phylum Arthropoda; class Arachnida; order Sarcoptiformes; family Oppiidae; genus Medioppia; species Medioppia subpectinata. Next base: position 697 of record CAJPIZ010002310.1, read on the forward strand.
TTAATATATTCATTGTTAGAGAAAAGTCTCAGACATTAACTTATAAAACAATCTTTCGGTCGTTTTCTTAATTGATTTAAAAAATTCATTATTTGATTAAATCTTTAACACATAATACTATCGCTTTATTTCATAAACAAATTCAAAAAACAATATTCAATAAAATATTTTAAGTGATTATTTAATACATAGTTTTAAGTTCTTATAATCACTTAAAACTTTGTATTAAAAAAACAATTTTTTAAAAATATTTAATAATTCTGACAAAAAACCAAAAAAACATATAATTAGTTGAGTATTAAATAAAAGGGCTTATAATTAAATCTCTTTAAAATAAAAAGTTTTTCTTACTTATTAGCAGATAATACGATGAGTTTCCTCATGTTCATAACGTTTTGTGTAATCAACAACCGTAATTAACGTCAGTGAAAATGCAGCTAATAGCTGTTCAATAAACACAATAAGTCCGTATATAAAAACCCAATTAATGTTAATTTTGTGTGTTTTGTTTCATTATTATTATTATGTAATCTATTTTTGTAGATAACATGTAATCCAATGAGAAATACGTGTTTTAAAAGCGAACACAAAAACTCAAATTTTGCACAAAACTTTCGTTTGTTGAGTGAAATAAAATACTTATTTTCACTAAATTATTGTTTTTAAATATTTTTGAAAAAACAATTTAAATGATTTAGCATTTATGCCATAAATAATAGAAATTCTGACAAATCATATATTATTAGTTATTGAATGAAAAACATGGGAATAAATTTCATTCATAGGTTTACTATTCGTATAACAGTTTATCAAAGCATAAAACTGTGTTTTCGAAGAGAGAATTACAAGTGCTCTCTCTTTTCACGTTATCCTCACATCAAACCATACAATACTTATGCAATATTGAGACGAATATGCAGTACATGTGCTGTAATATCAGCGCCGAAACCAATCGCTCTGTGCATAACATTTAGGCAAAAACTTGATGTAAGTTAACATAAGTAAGCAAAACAATAATCAGCAGCCGTTTCCACAAATAGCGCTTTAATCATAGGTATAGTCAGGCGCTCAGCTCTCATACACTATGTCTGTTGAGTACACCTGTAATCAAATGGAGAGCCAAAAAAGTTTTTTATTTCAATTCAACGCCAGTCTATTTGAATGAATATATTTTTTGCCTCAAAACTGGTTTCATGTGTGAGAAGAGAGAAGGGGTCGAGAATAGGGGTCAGTATTTTTTAATCGAGCTCCGGGCGATTCTCGACAACAATTTTCTCATAGCATAAAGTGTGGATCAATTATTTATTCTAACCATTGAATAACAATAGCATTTTGTATGGTATAATGTAATGAACTTTTTCGCACCAAACTTTTCATTGGCAATAATGCAATTAGTATTGTATAGTTTGGATACGGTTTCATCTCATCAGCATTTGTTGGGCAACTTTCTCGGCGCTCATCCATCCATCCATTCCCTATATTCCCATTCAATGTGTCAATACATTTAATGTGTAGTTATGTTATATAGTATATACAGTACCTGTTCTCCTATCCACAGCACTGACATACATTTTATTCCTCCTTTTTTATGCAATCATTTTTTCATTTCATTCAGTTTTTATATACATTTTTTTTATTGAAGTTATTATTGAATACATGTAATAAATTTCCGACAATAAAGTGTTATAGAAATGGTTTTTTGTTGAAATGAAAATATTACTTTTTTAATAAATATCAATTAAGTTCTGATTACAGTAACGTTTGTTACATTGTTGTAAACTTCACTAAAGTTAATCAAATCCTTGTTATTTTAATCATTAGATTTGTATTGAAAGTCATGAAAAAACGATATACAGTATACCTTTACTGTACATGTTTTACTGGTTACTAACCGTTAGACTAAATAAAACTTTATTAAATCATAAATAGTTTTGATATAATTTATTTTTTAGACAATAATTTCATCACATGTTAATCTTCTTTAAAATTGCGTTTTTAACTAAAAACTATTTTTTAAATTAGTTTTTTTATTTGTCTCAAAAACGTGAAACATTTTTCTAACTTGTAAATCTAAAAAACAGAATTTCAATGTATATTTACACAATATTATAATTTTAATCATATATTTTAAAATATAGTATAAAAAAGATAATTGTATTGAATATATGAATTTGAAGTGCATTCAAACCCATGTTGAATACAATAAATTCATAATTATGTATAAAATTGGGTTCAAAAATGATTTAAAATATCAAAAATAATTTATTTTATTTTTTGTGGATATTTATCTTATTTTTTAAAGTTATAAATTCTGTAATAAATATTAATATAAAATAAACAAAACTGAAATAATCGTATTCAGTCTTTAGATCATCAATGTCTACATGATTTGCATAGAAATTATGATTGCAATCACTATTTACCCGGTTTACAGGTGTCCTCATGAGTCATGCCATCACTTCCTCAAACACTGTCTATCATATTATGGCTATATTTGGGACCGAATAACGACAAGCCATGCATTTGTAATATGATATTACTAATATCTATTGGGCATCTGTTTTACACAGTCTGTCAAATCAATTAATTGATTTCAATCATCGACTAAACAATAATTAAAGTCCTTCGTTAATGTGGGAAAAACTAATATTTTTAATTTATTGCAAAATTATGACGAACTTATAGGCTATAAGTTATAGGGGAGTCCACAACACAATTAATACAATAATGTTATAACTGTAAATCATATTTTGAAAATACATTAATTATTCATAGTAATGCAAAATCTATTATAATATTTAGTATTTCAACAAATATATAATTTTAATTCATTCAACAAATAACTTATAATGCAATTCATGTTTAGATTTACAATTTATAAGATATAAAAAAGTTGTATTCAATAGTAATTCAAAAATAGAATTTATTTAATTTAAATATTTTATAATCAATTTAAGAAATAATCAAAAACAAAATGATTTAATGAATTATGATTTGTCAGAACTAATTGATATATAATTATCGGCCATTTCTTGAGAGCACTGACTGTCCGGGGATTCAGTTTTGGTGATGAGTGTTATCTCTTTGGCGAGTAATAGATACCAAATATCTTGTCCGCTAAACTCTGTCATCTTATTTAACATAAACGCATTGAAAGCAATCGACTCTTTCTTATCGACCGACTCATTGCGATACAATTCAATCAAATCAATGATCTCTTCGCCATAGACTTCGAGTTTCTTGCAATCAGCGAATATCTCTCGCAAAGAGTCATCAAATTTCTGACTTAATTCATTGAATGGTATCTTCTTTCTAATCATTGCATTTATATCGTATAAAATCTTTTCGATTTCATTCATGTCTTCAATTTTAGCTCTTTTTGGCTCCAATTGTTCAATACTTAGCGTCGTTTGACTCGATTTCAAAGCCATCTTCCTTTTCATCGATTTGGTCGACGCGAGCGAAAAAAGTTGTGCCAATGATTCCAACGCATCCTTAGATTTCTCTCGGACTACAAGCGGTGAGTCAATCGTTCGCTTGAGATAATCGGCCATTTCTTGAGGAAAACTGGAATCCATTCCATAACACTGTCGATGATATAGATGTTGGAACCAATGCTGAAGAGACGGATCAGAGATTTCGTGTGAGAGCAAAGCTTCGCACGAGTTTCCCTCGTCATCGACATCTGCGTCCATCAAATCCATCGAATCAATCAGACTATCCATGGCTTGTAATTGGGATTCTGTGGGACTAGTATTGGGTTTACTTTGCAGAGAAGGGAACCGATAGCGACGGATGTCTTCATTGAACGGCAACTGATGGTAAGCGAGAAAAATATTATCCTCTTCTGTGACGGGTTCTAAATAACCGATTTGTGGATTTGTGTTATCCCTATAATTATAGCGAACAATAGCCACCTCTTTCTTATCCCTCAAAGCGGCCGCTAATGCCTGAAACACCAATCGGTGACCATTTTGTTTGGGCTTCGGGTGAGGATATAAATAATTGGTCTGCTTTCCAATGCGTTGCGCGATATCCATGTTCTCCATAGAAGTGAAACCAAGTATTTTAAATCCTTTGAAACCTTTCTCATTGTTATTATATTGAAACATATGTTTATCGTCATCACTGATGATCACTTGATTCTGGCCGAAAGCGTACGCCCACCGCAAGTCTTCTTTGTCAACGGGTTTCATCAACTCATCGTCTTTAGCCACAAACGTAACATCTTTTTCAACCTTCACTTCCGTAAAGGGAATCACTGTTCCGGTAGTCCCGACAACAGATGGCTTGACATCCACTTGGGATCCGTTACCACCGGCTGTGATGCCAGTATCGTTGGGTCGAATGTATATTTCCTCTGCGGTCGGCTTCTTATATGGATATATCTTAATCATTGAAGCGATGGGTATAGTGATAGCGTTGTGACCCTTTCCCAACTCTAATGTCGTATACGTTTGACTGGATTTAATCTCTTTCAGTTCAAATTCACCAAAAGTCTTAACAGCAAACTGGAGGTCGTAATAGTGTCCCACAGACTCTTTCTCTATTACTTCCATAAACTCTATGGCTTTCATCTGACATGTGGTCAATCGATCCAAATCACTGTTTGGCGTAAAATCACAGCTAAAAGATAAAAATCATATTAGTTTACAAATACATCATTCAATCGATCAAACAATGACCACAAAGACATACATTAACGTTAACTCGATATCAAATTCACGCAACTTTTGGATAATATGTTCGCCAAAGTTATCAAAGTCTTCGTCACTAAATGTGGCAAAATTTGTCAATAAAACAATCTTCCGGTTTGCATACGCTTTGACCTCCATTTCTTGGACCAATCGTGTGATGGCTTCGTCTATCACTTCAATCACTACATCCGCGGCCGACAAAAACAGCAAAGAGTTAATCAATAAAATTCAAGTCAAATAAATGATTTGACAAACCATTTGATGGATCAGATGTGAGCTCACGATCCGAATCGGCCTTCAATTGTCTTAACAAATTAAATGATGGCAAACAAAGATCACCATCGTGTTGATGGATCACATCGATTCCGTTGGGCGCCCGGTCTCTGTCGACCCCGAACTCCATCACCAAATACTCGTTCTTCGTTTCGGCGAATATCTTCTGTGGGATGATATTCTGGAGACAGAGTCGCGACAACTCGTACACCGTTTCATCGGATCCCATATGAAGACTCTTCGCGCACATGGTTTTGGCGCAATCGACAGCCAATACAATCGCGTCCTCTTTCTAGTAATCAAGACATCAGTCAATGGATCAAACGTTTGTGACAATCACTTTCATTGACACTTACTTTCGGAGCCATCTCTTCGGCGATCAATGGTTTGAATTGATTTGAACCACAAATCGGATCAAAACTAATGGCAAAACAAACGCTTAAATGCTTTCAAATTTCTTGTGACGAAACGATTGCTAACTTGTTATGAAACAAACGGCAAATTTACATACAATGTAAAACATATAATTGTTTTAATCGTTCCCTTAATCATAAATAATCATATATTTCAATATATTTACTATAAAAACTTGTCGCTCCCCTTCCCATGTCTAGCGTAACGCTATATATGAATGTATATATAAACACAAACTAATATATAAATGATGTGTAAATAATGGGTTAAAACCCCCCATAAATGGTAACAATATTTATGTGTTGAGCCATTAGTTGACAATAAGTGTACGAAATGTATAGCATTTGAGTCGATATAACATAAGGTCTTAATGTATAGCAAATGGGAGTCATATATAAAAAGGTACCAAAAAGTGTCGCAAAATTGAATCGCTGTGTCATTCGTGTAATGCATTCATTCATTGCACACAAAAAGCACTCAAAAACAAGTAATCATTGAATTTAGTTGTGGTTTGAAATCCAAGAGTTTTGTTAAACAGAAGTCAAATCACAAGACAATTACCACTCTTTGTGTGGACGACAAGAATGGCTGTTCGGACACAACAGATGCGAATGGATTTGGCCGCCGGTGGGGGTCAGAGACAGCCGCCGCCCGACTCGGCCCACACCAGCCCTCAGCTGAGCATAACCTCTGCGTCGGGTATTATCTCACTTCTGGACGAAGACAGCGTTGAGCTGAAGGTCTTTGCGTTGAAGAAACTGAACCAAATTGTGGACGAGTTTTGGCCCGAAGTGTCGGAAATCATATCTAAGATCGAAGTGCTCTACGAGAACGAGAACTTTGCCGAACGCCGATTGGCGGCACTCGTGGCCTCCAAAGTGTACTATCATTTGGGATCCTTTGACGACTCCCTGACGTACGCGTTGGGCGCCGGAGAGCTCTTCGACGTGACCACGAGCTCCGAATACGTGGACACTATTATTGCCAAATGTATCGATCATTACACCAAACTCCGTGTCCTGCAGTTCACGGCCGACACCACCGGTCAGACGAGTGCTACGGAACCGCCGCCGACCATCGATTCCCGGTTGGAGGCGATTGTCAACCGTATGTTTCAGCGCTGTTTCATTGATAATCACTACAAACAGGCGATCGGTATAGCGCTGGAGACGAGACGTATGGACATCTTTGAGCGCGCGATCACCGAATCCAACGATCTGTCGGCCATCTTGTCGTACGCCTTTAAGATAACTATGTCTTTGATGGAAAACAGACACTTCCGTAACGATGTGCTCAAGATTTTGGTCAAACTGTACCGTAATCTCGATTTACCCGACTTTGTGTCGATGACTCAGTGCCTCATATTCTTAGACGACGCCCAGTCTGTGGCCGAAGTGCTCGACCGACTGACCCGCACCTCAGATGACAGCACTCTTATGGCATATCAGATCGCCTTTGATTTGTATGAGTCGGCGACACAACAGTTCCTGACCCGTGTCTTACAGTCGCTGCAGTCGTGCGCTCCCATCCCAGCCCTCATCTCGAAGATCAATAAAGTGGAGCCGAAACCCGAGGCCAGCGCTGAGAGCGCACAGCCGGAGGTCGAGAAGATGGAAACGGATGACCAGAGCAGCGGTTCGTCACCCAAACCAGACACACCTCCGGCCGAAGCGCCGAAATCTGAAATACCTGTTCCCAAAATAGATGACTTGACCGAAGACGAGAAACAACGACAGAAGCGTTTGGAGAAATTGGCTGTCATTTTGAGCGGAGAGACCACTATTGAACTCGAGCTCCAATTCCTGATCCGTAACAATCACTCCGACCTTTTGATACTGAAGGGCACGAAAGACACGGTCAGGAACTCTGTCTGTCATAACGCGACGGTCATCGCCAACGGACTCATGCACTGCGGAACAACTAGTGACCAGTTTTTGCGGGACAATCTCGATTGGTTGGCCCGAGCCGTCAATTGGGCCAAATTCTCGGCCACCGCTAGTCTCGGAGTGATTCACATTCGGCACGAGAAGGAAGCGCTTCATCTCATGTCATCGTATTTGCCGAGAGATAACGGACCCGGAAGTGGTTATACTGAAGGTCTGTATTTGTTTGTTGTGTTTATTATAAATAATTGATATTAAAATATACAATATTATTGTTTTGGTCACTGAATAGGAGGCGGATTGTATGCATTGGGTCTCATCCATGCAAACCACGGCACAGCTATTATTGACTATTTGTTGAATCAAGTGAAGGACGCCAGTAATGAGGCGGTCAGACACGGCGGCTGTTTAGGTCTGGGTTTGGCTGCGATGGGCACTAATCGTACCGATGTCTATGAAATCGTAAGATTCTGTAATTCATCTTTTATTCGTTGATTTCATAAATGATTTGTTATTTCAGTTGAAATCCAATCTATTCCAAGACGACGCCATCACTGGTGAGGCCGCAGGCATTGCCATGGGTTTAGTGATGTTGGGCTCGAAATCAAGCGCCGCCATCACTGATATGGTTTCGTACGCACAGGAGACCCAACACGAGAAGATATTGAGAGGTCTGGCCATTGGAATCGGACTCACAATGTTTGGACGTCTCGAAGAGGCCGACACTTTGATCGAGAGTTTAATTAAAGATAAGGACCCTCTGCTCCGTCGGTCGGGAATGCATACCATAGCGATGGCCTATTGCGGGACCGGTAATAACAAAGCCATTCGTAAATTACTTCACGTGGCCGTCAGTGATGTCAACGATGACGTGCGAAGGGCTGCCGTCGAAGCGATTGGTTTTCTTCTGTTCCGAACCCCCGATCAGTGTCCGAGTGTTGTATCGCTTTTGTCCGAAAGCTATAACCCGAATGTGAGATACGGCGCAGCCATGGCTTTAGGCATATGCTGTGCCGGAACCGGCAATAAGGAGGCGATTGCACTGTTGGAGCCGATGACCAACGATCCGGTCAATTATGTGAGACAGGGAGCGCTCATCGCTTCGGCACTGATTCTCGTACAGCAAACTGAAGCCAATTGTCCGAAAGTGAAAGACTTCCGACAACTTTACGTGAAAGTAATCAGCGATAAACACGACGACGTGATGGCAAAGTTTGGCGCAATTATGGCGCAGGGAATCATCGACGCCGGCGGCCGTAACGTTACCGTCGGTCTCCAGACTCGCACCGGTCACACAAATATGCCGGCAGTGGTCGGAATGCTTGTGTTCACCCAATTCTGGTATTGGTATCCATTGGCACACTTTATATCGCTTTCATTCACACCAACCGCTGTTATTGGTCTCAATTCGGACCTCAAAATGCCTAAAATGACGATCAAATCCAATGCCAAGCCTTCACTCTATGGATATCCGGCGCCAATCGAAGAGAAGAAAGAGAAGGAGAGGGAAAAGGTGTCGACTGCTGTCCTCTCAATCACAGCCAAAGCCAAACGAAAAGAGGCCGAAAAGAAAGAGTCGACGAAAGAGGAGAAAATGGACGTCGATTTGACCGCCGATAAGGAAAAGACAGACAAAACTGCGGACAAAACTATAGATAAAACTTCGGACAAAACTATAGATAAAACTGCGGATAAAACTACAGATAAAAGTACCGAAAAGTCTACTGAAAAGTCGACCGAAAAGGTCGATACGAAAGACACTAAAACGACAACAAAAGAAGTGAAGGACGAGAAGGAAAAGACAGCGGCGGCCAAAGAGCCGGAGCCGGCCTTTGAATTACTTGAGAATCCGGCGCGAGTTGTGAGGAAACAGTTGAAAGTGATTCAATCGGCAGATGGCTGTCGGTATACACCGATGAAAGACCTGTCGATCGGCGGTATTATTGTGCTAAAGGACGGCAGTAGGAGTGAACCCGAAGTGTTGGTCGAGAACGTGGCCGCCGGCGGTCCCAAAGTACGGCAGATGGCTGTCGGTATACACCGATGAAAGACCTGTCGATCGGCGGTATTATTGTGCTAAAGGACGGCAGTAGGAGTGAACCCGAAGTGTTGGTCGAGAACGTGGCCGCCGGCGGTCCCAAAGTAGAGGACGAAGTGGAACCCGAACCGCCCGAACCTTTTGAATACATAGAAGACTAACCAATGTTTTCATATTATTTAAACTCTGATTTTGTTTTTCTTTTTATAATAAAATTGCAATTAATTCGCGATATTTAGTAAAACTTATTTTTTGTCAATTAATTGATTACTAATTAAAAACTTCAATTCATTTTATTATTAATAAATGTCTAAAACCTTTAATTAAACCGATTATTTAAATCTTATTGAACGCCGCGATGTCTACACTCTGGACAAAGTCTTCGAGCGCTTCGAGCTTTTCGGTGAGTTCTTCGACGGACACCTTATCGTCTTCGATGACAATCACAATCTGTAACTTTTGGATTCCATACGCGAGAGGCACTAATTTGGCTGTTATTCACACAACAAAGCAAACATTCATTACATTTAATCAATTAATTGCAATTCAAATGATGACATACAGGCGCCCCATACGAGTCCGTCCATTTCGATTTTGCGAACATTCACTTCCATTTGTTTCATATCTGTCTCGTCATCCCATGGCTTCACATCCAACACAACGCTAGACTTCGCAACAACTCCGGGCTCTGAGGAGTAAGCGATCCATACATTAGTAACTTATCCTAACTATTCGCTCATTAATATCAATACTTTTAGCCTTTTTGTTGGCGTAATCTTCGAGTCTCTTCTTGCGGACCTCATCGGCCTCTTCGTCCTCATCGGAACCAAACAGATCGACGTCTGAGTCGTCGTTGTCTTCCTTTTTGGTGTTATTGACAGCAGGTTTGGGCGCCGGAGCGGCTGTTTTGGCTGCACTCGGCTTCGATGAGCCCTCCAATGAAATCACTCTCAACTCTAACTTCGATACCAAAGAACTCAATTCATTGACCGCTAATCGCGATAAAAAAATGTCAATAAATAGTCGTTAAAACATTACAATCAATACTTTTCTTCAGCGACTGATTCTCTGTCTCCAAATGTTTGATTTTGTCAGCAAATGGATTCTTCAGACTATCGGATCCGTCCTTTTAAACAAATCATAATATGTTTAGTTTATTTGATTCAACAAAACGATAATAAGGTTTCATTCAATTGTAGACTAAATGGTTCAGAGATTGAGGTAAAAATTGCAAACAAAATATATAAAAACAAAGTATAGAAGGGATGGGAGGGAGGGCTGGATTGGGTGACACCGAACGCCGTAGACATGCGGTTAATTGAGAGTAAAAAACAAAGAGTTTTGTTTTGATGAAAATTAATTACTCACAGAATCTAATGTTTTATTAATTAATTTTCGAGCCCTCACTATATCTGAGACAATAGATTGAGTGCTATTTATTTGAGACAACTTTTTGCCCTTTTGTTCAACACTTTGATCTGTCGGCTGTGCTCTCGATTGTGTCATCACATCCTGTGATTGTCTCACACTCTAAACAACAGATAATATATACCATTCATATCATAAACACATCGCTATTTCAGTGTAAAAATAGTCAATTAATGAATGTAATTAACGTAACGTATAGTTAATTAAGTAATTAATTAAATATAAAGTAATTATCGCTACAAAACAAAAATGTAAACTAATTTACGACAAAATTAACACAAAAATATGTTTCAAAAACACAAAATTTAAACTAAATTAATATTGTCTTAAGAGTGAGAATCAAATCAATAAATGGTGTAATACTTGTGAGAAGTAATCCCTCTCCGCGTCGGCGTATCTGTACTTCTCGTCCCAAACCGACTCTTTGGCCAACGCTTCCAAGTTTTGTACCGCAGATGAAGACATGTCTCACGCGTTCAGTTATGGTGTCCACGAAATCTATAGTCAAACCATACAATCAAACAATTGATTTACAAATCATTATATGATTAATACATACAAAAAAGTGTCCAAAAGTTAAGTGCAAATCAAACGCCGATTTAATTAAACACCAAATTATCGGTCAATTAATTGCAAACGTGTTGTGCTGTCAACGCGTGTTTGGAAAAGGGCTCTTCACTAACACTGTTACACTAATGGCTGCTTTTTAGGGGGCAATTGCTTTAATCATTAATTATAAATTACAATAAAATCAATCACTTAAATGATTTAAAAATAATTTACTGCAATTAATAATACATTGAAACATAGCCTAAACCAACCCTAGCCTAACATACCCCTCGTCCCACTCCCTCTCTTAAGTCCAACCGATTATATGCATTCTTTAACCCAAATAGCCATCAGTTTTATTAAAATATTTAATTAAATCTAATTTTTAACATCAATTAACAGAAATGAATGAGTGGTTGTGAGACCCAAAGTTTGACCATGGTTAATAAAAATTACAATTCAAAGTTTTAATCGCTGCCCTTTTATGCTTTATTTATATGAATAAAAACACTCTACCCTTCACTCATTGTAACGTTATATGTGAACAAAAACAAATTCTATCGATATTGACAATGAAATTCTATAAAAAGAGTTCACAAATAGTGTTACAAATGTAAAGAATAAATGAAAACTCAATAATAGATTTAAATTGAATTTTAATAAATAATTTATTGATCTATACATTAAAAATGGAAAACAAAAAGCGTTTGACTAATCATTTTAAGGACTATTAATTTGTCAAAAAAATTTCTAGATTTTTTGTTTTGTTACAAAGTGTTTGAATACAAGTATAGAATATATAATGCATTCGCAGAATATATGGCATTAATTATATATCATTGTATATATTCTGTGTCTCTACTAATCGTTTTTACAACAAATATTAATTCCGAGAAAAACTTCTATAACTTCTATACCATTAAATATAACCAGATTTATACTATAATTTTAGCTAACTAAAACAAAACATAAAGTTCAATTAATAGTCAAATCAACTCCAAGAGAAGATTTCTCCTTTAAGTAAATGTTTACATAACAAAACATAAAAAAAGCAAATTTTATAACTAATTAAGTTTAGCACTAAAAGAGATGCGAAACGCTATCATCTCTTTGTAATGTTTGGTTTGTTTATAATCCTAAGTAAATGTCCAACAAATATATCGATAATCCTTTCTATTAGTATTCAATAGTCATTTTCAATAGTAGTTTACGAAACAAAACGCTTATATAATATAAATTCATTTGGAATTCATTTACAAAATTAAAATAACAATTAAAACGAATGATTCATTTGTTCCACGGGTTTGACAATTAGCCTGAATATTGAGGAGGAATTTTGCCATTCATTTGAACACAATTTGGCCGCCCTTTCAAACGGACGGTTAATATTCCTCTTCGTATTTGAAATACTTTGAAATCTTATGATTAATTTGAATATATATTTGTGTTGTATTTTGTATTAAATATTGGTCTAAATATGATATTAAAATCGATTGATTTTGTTTTGTATTTCAAGTTAATTATCAGTTTAGTTGAGGTTCTCTTCTAAAGAGGAAATTCATTTACAAATGTATTGTTTTGTATTTTTTTTTTGCAAATTTTATAACTAATTAAGTTTAGCACTAAAAAGAGATCCGAAACGCTATAATCTCTTTGTAATGTTTGGTTTGTTTATAATCCTAAGTAAATGTCCAACAAATATATCGATAATCCTTTCTATTAGTATTCAATAGTCATTTCAATAGTAGTTTACGAAACAAAACGCTTATATAATATAAATTCATTTGGAATTCATTTACAAAATTAAAATAACAATTAAACGAATGATTCATTTGTTCCACGGGTTTGACAATTAGCCTGAATATTGAGGAGGAATTTGCCATTCATTTGAACACAATTTGGCCGCCCTTTCAAACGGACGGTTAATATTCCTCTTCGTATTTGAAATACTTTGAAATCTTATGATTAATTTGAATATATATTTGTGTTGTATTTTGTATTA
>CAJPIZ010002311.1:0-13979 GCA_905368565.1 Medioppia subpectinata
ATGTATTGAGACATACAGTGCCTTAGATTGTGTACAACGAGTGCAAGTTTGTTATCTTCACACTCACTCTTCTCACACAAAAGTTGCATAAAGTTTTGATTAACAATACTTCATATAATTTAATTTAGTAAAGTATTGTATAATTATAATTACATAGAAATAACTTTAAATTTCTGCCCGTCTTTATGTCAGAAATAGCTTATTAAATATATTCATAAATAGTGAGAACTATTTGATTATTAATTACCCCAAAAACAAAATTTTTGAGTTCAGATAAATATTTTACTAAAATCTTATATAATATTTGATAACTAAAAACTTTAAGAAAAAATTTAAATTAAGAAAAATAATGAATTTTAGCAATAATTCAAATGTTTTTAATGTTTAAATTTGTAGCAAAAAATCCAATAAAATTGATTGATTTAATCGGAATTCAGTCGACTCTCCTTTGAAAACATGATTTTTCACAGAATATTAACTGTTAATTAAGTTTAAAGTAAAGCAATTATTACTGACAATAATTATATGCCATCATATCTGCAGCCATTGGTCAACGATTAGTATTGGGTCTTCATTTGGATCTTTAAGCCAATGATCATTAATCGTCAAAATATTTACCAGAATTGCAATCAAATTAACGTTTAGTAATTAGAGTTAACAAACATCCATGTTACAAACATCTATGTGAACGATATTGTGCTCGACATTCGCCTCATATATGAGACGATAGGCGATATATTTGGCAAATAAATTACATCAGCATTTGGGCCGTCCATCCGATGCTTGAGTCCAAATAAGAGGGGAATCAAACATTCAATCATATTCTCATAACTTATAATTTCGGATAAAAAGCACAAAAAATGTTTTAGTAGAAAAAATTATATTTTGTTGGGCTTCAGGGGTAGTATATGTATTGGTTGTGTTCATAATATTATGTGATATTCTGTAAAGTCTGTGACTATAACTATACCACACCTGCATCTCATCCTAAATGAGTGTATAGTGTGTTAGAGACTGAGTGCTAAACGAAACAGAGAAGAGTTTTTGTTTAATTATAGGTTTATCTTAGAAATAAACGTTTGAAAACTGTTTGTATAAAACTAATTAAAACTCTCTTTAAGTTCATCTCAAAATTGCGTCTAAACTTCCACTATATCTGCCTTTGTATGCAATTCATCAAATATTTTACAGACTCTCTCTCTCTCTCTCTCTCTCTCTCTCTCTCTCTCTCTACCAAAGCCAGAGTCGGTATACAATTAGCTGAGACTCGCACTCGCCTTCTCTACAAACAAATGTATTGAATGAATGAATGAATGAAATGAGTGGACGACGAAAGACTCTATACAGCCGTAGAGAGTGTTTTAGTCAAAACATAAACTTTTTGTGTAATTATTCACTCACTTGAATGATATAAATCTTTTATTGTTTGAAACAAACTCTAAACTGAATCCCAAAAATTCTTTTATTTTGATTATTTGAAATGAAAAATGCATTTTTAAATAAAATTTTATCTCAGTTTAAACTAAATTCTTGATTAATCACATAATTAAAGGCATCTCTACTGATGTCTATTCAATAGGATTTAAATGAAATGAATTTCCATATCTTAAAGTAATTTATTTAAATCTTTAATGTTGTTTAATTGGATTTGAATTCAAACTTCATATTGTATTTATAGACACGAATTGAACGAAGACTTGATTTTATGGATGAAAAAGAGTGAACAAAAAAAGTGAAGCTAAATATAAATGAGTGTTTGCTTGAAAAGTGTTATCTTTATTAATAGAGAGAATGGTTGGGAACAATGATTAGGTGTTTATTGTTGGGCTGTAATCACGTGGGAGTGAGTTATTGAATGATCCACTTCTTAAACATCATATTTTGGAGGTTGAGATGAAAACGACTGTTTCGTAACTAATATATTGTTTGCAAACATTATATAACCGGAAGAAATGGAAAGGAGAGGACCGAGAGATAAATTGTGGGTAATATTGGAGTTTATTGTATGGAGTTTTGTGTTCTCTGTTTACTATTATTAGTGAAAGGAATTGTGAAATGAAGTGAAAATAATAGAGGAATAAGCAGTTGGGCTGACAGTGAGATATACTCTATGGTTGAGAATATAATGTGAGGCCAGTGTTTGTGGCAATGCATTGCTTTTCACTGGTATTAAGTGGAGCGGCAAACAAGTCAATTGATTTATGTGGTGTCGTTGTCTCACTTCTCCCGGATTATTGTCATAACTCGCTGTCGGTCTTCAACACCGCAACTCATAGGCCCAGAGCACAGGCATCGCCGCAGCCATCGCACAGCCACTGCCTTCAATTGCTTTTTGTTAATGCCTTTTGGTTTTGACTCGATTGCACAACCAGTCAAACAATGCACTCAATTTATATTGTAATCTATGAAACCAATATATTTTGTCTTAAACGCAAATTGATATAAACGAGCCATAGTTTGCCTTTCATAACACCGTTTGTCTCACTCATAACACTGTAGTATCACTAATACTTGACCCAACCATAGCCGTAGACATACCATACCATACACTATCCCTCCCGTCACATAACGGTCATCGAAACGACACCCGTATATGAACTGCAGTCACAACTGAAATAAATACTAGTCTAAAGACTGGTCTGGAATCTAATACTTATTTATTGCTCTCATTTTGTCATATATTCTGGTATTTTATTCCACAATATTCTCGTATTTTCCGCCAAATTATTATTATCACAGCTTTGGCGTCATATTCGGGCCGTTTGTCATTAAGTCAGTCATTCAATTAACTGACACTTTCTAACAGTCCATTACATGTTCTCAATATTGTATATCATTGTATTGTCTAATAAATACATTGTATTCCACAGTATATTATACAAAGAAATAACAATAATGTTTAATATCAACCTTATACATTTCCATTTATTTATTATTATTAATATAATACAAATAGAAATATTTTATTCAATTATAATTATAATTTACGGTATAAATATTTTTATACAAATATTGTATTACAAATATATTTAATAGATTTCAATTGATGTTAATTATATACAGATTTGTGTTTAGTTGTTATAAAAATAGAAAAAGATAATTAAATACATATTTAGATTAATGTATTAATAGATACAAAAAACAGTTAATAACATACAATTGATGTGTGATATGATATGTATTGCGCTATTGGTGTTCACTAATCGAGTTGTTGTGTTGATTACAATTGTTGATCACATACTGGTGTTCAGTGATTGACGTCCAGAACCTCTGTTTGGTATAAGGTTTTGAGATATTGATGAATAGTAAAGTAGAGCTCATCTCCAGCTGTCAGTCCCTCTCAGCTCTCAAATCGTATTAACAGTCATTTAATTTGTGTTTAAAGCTATAGTTTTTCAAATAACAAATTCAAAACTAATTCACTGAAAACGAAACATCAATGAGAAGAAGAAAAAAGTGAACAAAAAAACAGAACTATATTTTAATTAAAAAACTTTGAGTTGAGTCTAACTGTTTGATGGGTTTGACTGTATGTTTGAAACATGCCTTAAAATGTGATATCTTTTGTCATTTATGTTTCAATAGCATAAGAGAAAGAAAAAGATCGTGAAATAAATGATTTGTTGCCTTCATTTGCCTCTCAAGAGTATAATTCTTTTATTTAGTGATGATTTTGAGTTAAAGAGTCAATCACTCAAGTGTTTTGGCTTACATTCATTGGTGTTTTGATAGCAGTTTGAGTGACAGTTCACGATAACTTGTTTTCTACTTTTCATTGCTTTCATTGCTTCTTCTAATTTAATACAACTAAACAACTGTTCAACTGTTCACTCGCTTTCAGTATTGTTTGCACTTATTTATGCATAACTTGTTATTAATAGTATTGCTTTCGCGTATTTTTTGAAGACCAAAATTGAAAGATATTTCTAGAAATTGCAAAAAATCTCTTTAAATGTTTTGATGTTTCAAATGAAAAATATGCTAATCTTATAGAAGCCGTCAATTAAAATGTTGACTTCACTCTCAAATTGTTTTCTAAATTCACTCAGAATTGAAAATAGAAAATATTTTGATAACTATTTAAAATCAAAATATAAATTAAAATTGCATACAATTCAGAGACTATTTACTGTACTGTAGAGATAGTTATGGCAAATGTCTGAATGATTTGATGAAATGATAAAATAATTTAAATTCAAAAAAATAAATTTGTAATTTGTATGCAATAACTAAATGAAAGACAAGAATATATGTTTGTATTGTTATATTGGATAATAGTATTCAGTATTCATTGTATTCATTACATTAATGGCAACTGTTATCTAATGGATGTCTGAACAAAAGCCACACATTTCACACTTATATACAATAAAATTACATTTAATATATATTTAATGTTCATAAATGAATCGGAGTATTAAATATGGTGCTGATAGTGTGCTGATTGTCTGGTCCTATAGTGAGGGACTGGATCACGATTGGTGGAAGTGTGGTTCACCTCAATTGGTCGTCCAACTCATCCAACACACACTTAAACGTATAATTTAGGGAAAGGGAATCCATTAAAGGGGACGGAAGGGACAGATATAAATGAAAAGTGGCCGTCAGAGGCAACGCCCTGCTATCGGTCCCATTAATTATATTAATTGTAATCCGAAACTCGTAATATAACTCCACCTCAAGCGCACGATTTACACAACACATCATTGCTTTCTCATTGCCCTCTCATTGCTTTCTCATGTCTATACACTTTCATCTGAAACACACTTTTACCTCTCGGACCGCTTCGATGCCCTCCGTCTGTGTCCCGACTCTACTCCACACTCACTCTCATCTCATTTCATAGTATATTGAATATACTGTTTTCAGGCATCTCTTCTTCTTTGCCTAATGTTTTATATTATTGTCCTTCAAAGTGGTCACGACTGGCAAAGAATAAAACTTATATCACATAATATTTTATATAATAATGATTTAATTCATATTTTTCCTAAAATTCTTATTTTTCGTTTCACATCACATCCTATCGTTTTTATGCCTCAAACTATTCTACAATACATTGCATTCAACAGAACAAGTGATTAAAGCATTTCTAATAATTACTTCACTCCATATATATTACATGAACTCTCAATAAAGTTTCAATTTAATTGGTAGACAAATACTGTTTTTATGGGAACAAATGAGAGAGAGAGAGAGTGGAGTAGAGTCGGGACACAGACGGAGGGCATCGAAGCGGTCCGAGAGGTAAAAGTGTGTTTCAGATGAAAGTGTATAGACATGAGAAAGCAATGAGAGGGCAATGAGAAAGCAATGATGTGTTGTGTAAATCNAGAGAGAGAGAGAGAGAGAGAGAGATAATGATCTACTAATACTGCATCGATCCGATCCATGTTTTGATGTTTTTTAATAGTTTTTCACAAAAAATAGTGAATTTATTGCTTATATATTGTAAGACAAGTTGTATGCGATGTGAACGCAAGTAATCTATTTATTTCTGACAGTTATTTAATTGTGATTCCGCCTTAATTATACGTTTGTTGCCTTAACTATCATTTGCTCCAACACTCAAATGCAGTCTATTTTCTCATTTAGACGATTTCACTCAAACATTCACTGCTTTCACAGCTATTATTGTATTCCTTCACAAACTTCTACATGAATTAAACATTTGGAGAACTTGTATATATAGTTGTAATTTGTTTGATTGCTTTGGGAGAGTTGTTTGACAAATAATTTTATAATTTAAATCTAAATGAAATCACACCTATTTAGAGATGATTTACAAAGCAGTTTGTGAGGTCTGAATATAATATGTAACAAAATAAATTAGATGCAAAACTTTGCAAAATAATTACAAAGTATTTCAATGAATAATGTAAACTTTCACACAATACGGTATATTATTTTATAGAAATACTTTAATATTATAAATATTAAATTGTTTTCTTGTTATTCAAATCATTAAGAATTCTTAAAGTCATTAATAGACTCGAAATAAAATATAAATTAAATGTTGTGCTTAAGTCAAGGAAATGCCAAAATTACATCGTTGTGTAAAATATGTTTTATCGTAAGTTATTTGAATTTTATATATTTATTTTTATGCAATTAATTCTTTTGTCATTAAGTTAAAGATATTATATTACCTGAAGTCAAACATATCGATAGAATGCAATCAATTCTTATGTTTATTAATTTTTAATAAAATTTTAATTATAAGTTATGAGAAAATGAATAACAAAATATTTTATTTAAGATTTATTATCAACAAAAAACTGCAAAAATGTACAAAATGTAGAGTCAGTTCGGGAGTATCGCATGAACACCAAAAACCTGTCATATATTGTATATTCAAATTTATTTATTCAAAAAGCCATATAATATACAATATAAAGGTAATATAAAATTAGTCATGTATTATAGCTATGTATATATACTATACTATAGGAAGTTCCCATTAATTAATCGTTTAATAAATTTTCAAATAAAAACAGTTGAATAAATTTCTTAAAGCATTTTAGAGGTTATTAACGTTTTTGAGAAACGATCGGAGACTGAATCAAGAGAGAGAGAGAGAGAGAGAGAGAGATAATAAATTTTCAAATAAAAACAGTTGAATAAATTTCTTAAAGCATTTTAGAGGTTATTAACGTTTTTGAGAAACGATCGGAGATTGAATCAAGAAATAGAGAGAGAGAGAGAGAGAGAGAGAGAGAGAGAGAGAGATGCCATTTGACTTCATTCACTAATTATTAGTTTCTCATCAATTCCTCCGTTTATGAGTCGATAATCAGATCTAATTTATTGAGAAAATTAAATCTTGAATTTTTAAAACTTTGTATTAAAATTGATGTTCAAATCAATTTATATAATAATATTAATTGTGGTTTTTAACTATTAATTATTTGCAAACCTCTATATATTTTGGAAATTCATTCACAATTTTATAAAATTTTAAAGAATATATTTGTGAATAAATACTCTGTAAGTTTGTTATTAGAAAATGTAAAATACATGTCACTATATCTTAAATTAAATTGTTTTATAAATCAGAAATTTTATAGCATATTATTAAGTCACAAATAAACATATTAATTTGTTTTATATTACTATTTAAACTAATTTGTGTTTTTGAAATAACTCCAAAATTGCTGGAAATCACAAAACAATACATTTCGTTAAAATAGCATCTCTTTTATACGCAAATAATATTATGAATTATGACACGAATAGAGAAGTTGGTTGAGGGGAGAAAAGTTGGTTATGATATGCAATTGTTATAAAACTCGTGGTTATGATTTGAATAGTGTTTGTGTGTGTTGTGAGACACTTAGTTGAGTGCAATCGTTGTCTTATATTTAAATCTAACAAAGAGTATAAGCGCTCAGAGATTAGGAGTGAAAATACATTTTTGAAATGCAAACGAATAGTATTACAACATTACAGTAGAAGAGCATTAGGCATAACAAGCAAAAGCCATTTACTTGTGAAGCGAAACTCACAAATATTGTAAATTTAAAATTCTGATTTTTCGGATCACTTCCCACTTCACTGACTTCTTACATAAATTGATTGTTTCTCCTATTATTCATTATTTCTCTATCAATCGATTTAAGCTCTCTCTCTCTCTCTCTCTCTCTATTTCTTGATTCAATCTCCGATCGTTTCTCAAAAACGTTAATAACCTCTAAAATGCTTTAAGAAATTTATTCAACTGTTTTTATTTGAAAATTAAGATGAGGAGAGCGCTTTCTAATGACTCCCTTTTTTCCATAACATTAGAGTTGTGTTGAAAAAACAGAATTCGGTTTTCAATGAGGAATGAGGTCTGTATTCTCTCTCTCTCTCTCTCTCTTTCGTATATTACAATAAAGTCTAAACTATAATAAGCGGAGTAATAAAAGAGAAAATAAAACAAAATAATTGTATATAACAGTTATGGTGTAATACAAAAAATTTGTTGCTTAAATAATATCAATGAAAGTTGGCATTCGTTGGATGAGTTTGTAAACTAAGGTTATTCTCAACTCAAATATTCATTAAAAATAGCAAAGAGTGTGGAATATGTGTCGCAATAGACTTGTATTAATCAATTTAGAGTACATTTGATTATATAATAAAATGAAGGGAAAGTGGAGAATAAAATAACGTAACGTATAGTGAGATATCGTATGTATAAACAGTTAAGCGAAACCATAAAACATTAAAATGAAATTCTGAGAAAAACATCAGTTCATAGAATATGAGATTTTGTGTTATTTATTGTTTCTCTTAAATAATAGTCTTTTTGATCTGAAATGTTGTCTATTCTGTGGAGTATTGCTCTCTATATTGTCGAGTGAAATGGTTATCCCATTATTAATATAAGTTGCAGTTTAGGGCACAATAGAGAGAAATATTAAAGTAGTGTTTAAGGCGTTTAAATGCTGAATACGAGGCATCACTGGATCAGATAGTGTGCAAAAGATGAGAGTCAGTCGTAATGTTGGTAACAGTGCTTATATTGATATAATAGAAGTGTATTTCCACTTTTGCTCTCCTCTTATCGTTTCAGTACTAAAAAGTCAAATTTTGCATAAAACCATTACCATATGCTTCATATACCATATCATACATGTTGTATACCGTATGCCTTATATCGCAATCTTTTCTTTCTTTCTTTTGTGCTCTGAATCTGTATTACGATATATATTGTTGTGTTGTGTAGTGTTGTGTTGGATATGTTAGTAATGTTACGCTTATCGTTGAGAGCACACCGTTTTTAAAAACTTCTTATCTCATTGGATAAGTGTATAAATGTGTGGCATCTGTACAATCACCACAACATCCATACATCCATTCACTCATACCAGCAAACCATACATACATTTCACTCCACTGTAAAGTATACTCAATAAGCAAAGTATATGGCATTACATTACGTTAGCAATTGTTTAATAGGAAAAGAGTTGCACTTAATTTGTAGGAATCCTTTAATGTTAGACAGTGTTTATAGCGTTAGTAGTGTTGCCACACATTAACGTTATGATCCACTTAACACTCACTAGAATTTAATCCAAATTAATGATGAATGAGTCGCAAGTAAAACATTTAATTAATTACTAGTAATTATAGTTAGAAATAATTACATTTAATACAACTTATGCTACAATGCAATCCATTTGAGTCTACATTTGCAATGAGTGAGCCTTCACTGCAAGGCCTGCATCCATGAAATACATGTTAAATCATTCAAATAAATTACTTTCACTACAATTCTCAACAGTGAGACTCTCTTTGCAACAAATTGTACTCTTGTTTACCAATTGTTTAACTTATTCTTTCGCAGTTTATGTCACACCTAATCACATGATTTGCATTAAATTATGATTGTTTTTCTGAGTCATAATCTAATTAATTTTCAATCAAAAATCATTCCTCGTTTGATCGCTCGCATCACTTCACAGCAGGTTTTCATTCATTTCAATGACAAGAATATTGTATTTCAAATTTGACTCAAATTTATGCCATAATCCTATGCGAGCGCCAAAACTGTTGGATACAAACACAATGTACTCTATTATAACTTATCATTCATAACACAAATAAAATTCAATTTCCAATAAAATCAATTATTTTCAGCGAATATTCAGTATAAAAATCGAGGTTTGAAATTAGATTTTTTCAAAACTTATTAGATTACCTCTATGCTAACTCTAATGGGTAATGTTAAGTCTATGCGACCAATACTGTAGTATTCAAATAGGACTAATGTTAAGTCTATGCGTAATCTATATTCCCAATTTTTTTCTATGGGGATTTTATATGAGAAACTCTTTAATATTGATTATTACTTAATAATAATTTTATAAATTATTTTAAAAAATGGAACCATATTAATTACTTTTATAACTTTCATCAGAATCAGTTAGGTTTAAGTAATAATTAATATTTATAATTAAGTCATTTTATGCAAAATTTGTCAAATTGTCGGAACATAAGTCAAAATATTAATTGCATTCATTGTGTTTCAAATGAATTATAAATGATTTAAAATGGTTTGACATAACAATGAATGGCAATGTATTGTATAGTATCTGTAGTTTATTATAAAATAGTCATTATTTTGTTATTTAATCTGTGTTTATAGCCTACAGGTATATGTCTGCAAAAGGTAAGTCATCTCCGAAAAGCAACACAAAAATTGTTGTGTATTTATACAAACATAAGGCAAAGTCTATGTATGAGTGAAACTGAGATTAAGCGTAACGATTACTCGTTAATAGTTTGTTTGCAACTAAATATTTTCGCTATAAATTAAAGCTTAAGAAAAATGAGAGTTTTTTCTAATCATCAATCATTTACCATAAAAGTGGTTGTAGTGATGGTGTCGTCCCCACAGTCCCCACACAATGGGCCAAACGATATGATTTTAATGCACAACAAAATTATGGGATTCGAAGAAAACATTGCAATTCTTAACTCATAGATAATTCTCATTTTTAGCCGTTTTTTGGATCAATCTATCAATAAATACATTCTTTGCTTTCTTCTAATCACAAATAACTATAATTATCGCAAAAACTTATTTAAAACAATTTCTTCTAAAATAAGAAAATAAATTAATTTTTTTAGAGAACACCTCTTCTAAGGATAAAAATGATAAATAAAAGTGAATTTTGAGTGTTTTTTGGGGAAAATAGGGACAAAATCTATGGGAACCGTATTATTGATAAGGCATTCATATTGAAATGAGAAGAGACCAGAACTGAACACTAAATTTCCTTAAACTCGGCCGAAGAAGTGTTTGATTCAAATATATTTTATATTCATTTGTCAGAAGTCATATGCATTGAGAAATGCATTCAGACATAGTGTAAAGAATCGACAGATGGTTTGCTTTTTTACAACCATATCCTTATCCTTATCGGTCATATCATTGATTGGGCGCTCCATTACTGACACGTTGTGTACGTCTGTGACGGGGGAGACATAGAGTAGACGACAATCGCTCCTAAAAACTCAAGTCATATTCAATAGGTTTGAACATATTTGACAGGTTTATATGAATTACACTAAACTTTTATGCATTTCTACCATTCATTGTCTAATAGATATTACTATTCAATATAAAGTTATATCAAATATGTTATAATTCACTAAACGTCGGGTAAAAAAAGCTATTTGCGAATACAATATACCATGAGTTTGGTTAAGGCTATGGCTTATCACACTTTACCTTTCACTGCAAAAATAGGCAAAAGTGAAACTCACTGTTGAATGTTTGCCCGTTTGGGTGTAGTATAGCTAAAGGCATTGTTTCATACATCGTATATATCATATCAATATTTGCCATTTATATATGTTTTATGAAAGTGTATGTAATGTGGGGTAAAAATGAATGTAAGAAAAGGTGCAGCACTGGTAGAGATGAATAGTTAGATCCAGAGATGATAGAGTATTATATTGTGGAGCACTGGTAGGGGCTGTAGTAGTGCTGTAGATGTGCTGACAGTACAGCATCCCATTCAACAAAGAATTCATTTCCTGAATTCATGTTTAATCGATGAAGTCTTTGCACATTTCGATGTCTGCTTTTGGTGTCCATTTATTTTAGTGCCACAAAACTATTGCCACATCTATTGTTACTAAAAGGGCGTCAAAGCATAAAAATAATACAAAGATATTAAGAATTGATATATAGTTGTAATGTAATAATACAAGTAAAAGGGGAGAGAATAATGTGCTCCACACCCCACCCAACACAACACACACACACATTACACACACATTCTTTTGTTACCAATTTCTTCATTACATTTATTTCTATTTGCATTTGTTATCACTTTGTCTGAAGTTTTTTTCTCTACATTTATTAAATGTCACTTTTTTTGTTCAAATAATAATAGTTATGTGAATATTAATACGAAAAATAAAGTTAATATAAATGTGATGTTCGGTATGAATATAAGTAATACAACAAAAGTCTAATATTAATACCGTTTTAGTGCACGTAATCGTTGTTATACTTTATCGTAGATTAAAAACTCTATACTTTAGAGAATACAGACCTCATTCCTCATTGAAAACCGAATTCTGTTTTTTCAACACAACTCTAATGTTATGGAAAAAGGGAGTCATTAGAAAGCGCTCTCCTCATCTCTCTCTCTCTCTCTCTCTCTCTCTCTCTCTCTCTCTCTCTCCAACAATTCATTACTATTTTCCCATCAGAACTCAATTCTTATGTAGTTTTTACCCAATTTTTTAATTTTATCATTAGTTTTGAGGCAAAAATTAATGTATCGAAGTCTAGTCTTAATATAATTCTCATCACTTTCTAATTCAATCGATAAATTCCTTCTGCTATTGCACTCACAAAATGTTTTAAATTGAGTTTTGAAAACATAGTAAGTATTGATTCAAACATTTTTAATCATTTTTTTTATTTGAATCATTAAATCATTTAATTTGAAGATTTATTCTAAAGTGAAAAATAATTTATTTTATAAAATATAATTTTATTTTTGTTAATTTGTTTTTATTTGTATTTTTCGTAAAAATATTTAATTGCATGAAAATAGTATGAACTTTAAAATAATTATTTCTTTTATAAATATTACATTAATTAATGCATTGATTAAATATACATTAATTCACAAAAATATTCATTAAAGATATTATTTTATATAAATTACAAATATTAATATTAAGGCTCACTATTAATATATTTTTAAAATTTTAATTTTTAATCAAAGAATCGTTAAAATGATGGTTCGGTCCAAAGCGTGGTTCTTATGTTAGTTGTGGTGCTCTGGTCTCCACTTCCCTTTCATTATAACCTTTGAAAGTCTCTAATGTTTGTAATCGTAACTAAATATTCATTGTATTCATTAGAGTTAGGGTCGACTGTAAGGATGAAATTCAATGCAAAACAAGAAACAAAACGTTTAATTATTCATTAAGTAATAATTAAGTGAATATTATAGCTGTAAACTGACATCACTTTAGCTCTCAGCTTATCTTCAAAGAAGAGGTCCAATGTTTAGCTCATTGTATAATCAAATATACATTAATTAAACCAAATTATACGCCATTTCTTCTTCTTCTTCTCATTACTATTTTGTTTTATTTAAATTAATTGTTTCCTACATTTCATACATTACTATTACATCACATAATCATTAAATCAGAGAGAGAGAGAGAGAGAGAGAGAGAGATGAGGAGAGCGCTTTCTAATGACTCCCTTTTTCCATAACATTAGAGTTGTGTTGAAAAAACAGAATTCGGTTTTCAATGAGGAATGAGGTCTGTATTCAGAGAGAGAGAGAGAGAGAGAGAGAGAGAGAGAGAGAAATTGTAAAACAATATAAAGCAATAATTGTAATAATTGTAGAATTATTGCTCTATTTGTAGGCATTATAGGAGTTTTGATTTCTACAGTACTGTAAATGTTTTGACTGATGGTAACAATTGTAATACAATGTAGTTTAGAAGCGTGAATAAGCATGGTGAAATATTGTCTAAAATGTGCCTAAATTGTTGTTCTGAGCCGAGAATTGCAACTCTTTATTGAGAATTAATTAAAAGTAAAAACAATTATTAAATGAAAAGAATACAAGTCTTACTGTTATATTGTGTTCAAAGTAATCGAAGTATAGATATAGAGAGTGTGGAGTCATCTATGGGTTCGTCAACACAACACTCACTATAACTACAATATTGTAAATAATAATAACAAATAATTGCCACAAATATTTCAAATATTGGTTTTTCACTCAAATCTTCACACAATTTAATGGCAAATCTTTTGTACAAAAATCTGGGTTTTTGTAAGTATTGTCTCAAACATTGGCCAAACATTGCACTCATTATCACAAGCATTGGTTCCCTTCAGATAAGATACCCGTAACGAAGACTTTGTTATCATCACTGGTGTTGAGTTGTGGCGCTCTTCAGGTGCCGGTCCTCACAGACTACAGACACCTCTTCTTCTTCAG
>CAJPIZ010002312.1:0-13975 GCA_905368565.1 Medioppia subpectinata
GATTGGAAGAGCGAAGAAGTGTTGGCTTCGATCAGAGATTGTTTTGTGACCGGGAAGTGGAGCGACACCGAAGACGCCAACAAACTATTGGCCGCCGATAACGACAACGCCGTCGAGGAATCGGACGAAGAATTATTCGGAGATTTTGAGGATTTGGAAACCGGAGAAAAGCATACGAACGAAGAGAACGAAGAAATTGATGACAAAGAGGAACCAAATAAAGAGTTGAGTGAAACGGAAAAGCGAATGGAGAAGAAGAGGCGGAGGAAAGCCATGTTTGACTCGGAATATGACGGTAAGGGCGGAGAAGGAGCCGAAGAGAAGACTTTTCTAGAATTAGAGAAAGAGAGACTCGAAGAACAGAGTCGGGTATGTATTGGCCCTTAAATATACATTATTTGATTGAGTGATATATTTATGATTTTGCAGTTAAATAGAAGTGAATTCGAGAACATGAGTGAAGAGCAGAGGATAGAGTTCGAGGGCTTCAGAGCCGGACTGTATTTGAGAGTCGAATTGGAGAACATTCCGAGCGAATTGGTTGACAACTTTGACGCCAGCTATCCGTTGATTGTGGGCGGACTTCTCAGCGGTGAGACGAGCATTGGTTTTGTTAGAGTGCGCATCAAAAAGCATCGCTGGTATAAGAAGATACTGAAAACACGCGATCCACTCATCCTATCGCTCGGTTGGAGACGATTTCAAACACAGCCCTTGTATTCAACGCAAGACGATAACGGACGCAATCGACTCCTTAAATACACGCCTCAACACATGCACTGTTACGCCTCCTTTTGGGGACCGATTACACCCCAAAACACGGGCTTTATTGCCGTCCAATCGGTGTCCGATGTGAGCGCCGATTTCCGAATCGCCGCCACCGGTGTTGTACTCGATATCGACAAGTCGTCCCAAATTGTGAAGAAACTCAAACTATTGGGAAATGCCGTCAAAATATACAAAAAGACTGCTTTTATTAAAGGCATGTTTAACACAGCGTTAGAAGTGACCAAATTTGAAGGCGCGGCCATCAGGACTGTGAGCGGCATAAGGGGTCAGATCAAGAAAGCGATTCGCGCGCCTCCCGGAGCCTTCAGAGCCACTTTTGAAGACAAAATATTGATGAGTGATATTGTGTTTCTGAGGACGTGGTATACAGTAGTGGTGCCTAAGTTCTACACAACCGTCACATCGCTATTACTGCCGCCAAACGAAAAGCTCAAATGGCAGGGAATGAAGACTGTGGGCCAACTGAGGCACGAACAGGGCTTACACGCGCCCAACAATGAGGACTCGCACTACACGCGCGAAATAGAGCGCAAAACATTCAATTTCAAACCCTTCACAATACCAAAAGCACTGCAACGAGAGCTGCCTTTTAAGTCAAAACCTAAACTCTTACCCAAAAAGGAGAATAAAGTGAAGAGAGTGGCAGTGGTTAGGGATCGTGAGGAACAACAGACTCATAATCTAATGAAAATGATTAGAGCATCGCATCGACACAAAATCAAGAAAGAAAAGGATGCGATGGCTGTCAGAGTGTCTAAACATAAGAAAGAAATGGCAAAAATCCAAAGCGGAAGAGAAGACAAACAAAGAGAGACTAAAAAGAGAATATTTCGGGCGAAGAGTCAAAAGAGCAAAAAACCCAGCGATTAATTGAATTAGTATTTATATTTTGATAATTGAATAAAATATGAAAAATCATTATTATTTAAAAGTATATAAAAATTGATTCGTTGATAAATATTCTACAATTGGTGTTAAGTTTCATGCGATTCACTAAAATGTCTTACATTTGTTTGTTATGAAAGAATTGTCGGACAGAAGAGAACGCTTTAGCGAACGAATCGTAACACGAGAGCCGAGATCTGATCCAATCGGGAAGGTTTTGCCTTATGTTCGCTCTGTTTGTATATCTATTGTCTAAAAGAATAATAACCGCGAAATCGTCTTTATGTCGAATTGCTCTTCCGATTGATTGGTTCACTGCTTTCATACATAAGTTTTCATAAAACACCTAAAAACACATGAAACACATAATTGAATAATTACAAACATTGGCAAACAAAATACAGCTTACATTTCCGGACTCGGGTTTCAATGAATTCAAATAATTGATTCTCTCTTTCAATTCAAGCGACACAAACAATCGCATGCCGTCTGGCTGTTGTTACTGAGGAGCTGGGTTTACCAGCGACTTTAACTAAGGAAGTGAGTAAAACGGCGGCTGCTGTGTGTATTCATAGCGAGGAAAAAACAACACTGGTGTAATTGCACGGTTATAGTCACCGAGAATTGTCTGAACCATCGATGACTTCCTGGGCTCCCGAAACACAGTCTTTCCTTTGGCTTCAATACTTTTGATGATTCCTGATTTTTGCCACACTTTATAGTAATTGTCTTCGAAATCATAAGACGGGAAAAAGCAAACAATTCCGTCCGGAATGACAGCACACATGTTGGCAATGGTTTTGCCCGTTTCCTCAATCATTGAAGTGTTGGTTCGGTTTTGAAATGTATAGTTAAGTTGCCTTCCATTTGGTCCCATTCCAAGACATATAGCTGATAGGTTAGAGTCAGGAATCACGTGTCCGCACGAAAATGTTACCAACCGTTCAGAAGTGATGCCCAAAGGCTTGAATAAGTGGTCAATATATTCATCAAACGGTTTCATTGTTCCGCCGCAGAGGACAACAGAACGACATTCGCTGACAATGTCTTTGAATTGAGAAAATGGATTCAATAAAATATATTTAACGCAAGAATTTCGTAGAGAATTTGTATCAAAATTTGTTATAATCTTTGCGTTTGCTTTCGAATCAATCAATGCTTTGAGAAATTCTATGATTATATATAAAGGAGAGCCAAATATTTTGGTTTCTTCATCAGCGGCCGAATCATTGGAAGCGATTGCTTGCACTTCAATAGACTTGCCTTTCATTTTCGCTAAGAAAGCTGTCGTTCCGTTCGCTTTCTTCTCGCTTTTCTCATCAATTTTAACGCAATTTTTTCTTTTGGAAAATCCAAAGAGTTTTCGCGCGATTTGACTCTTTTGGCAATAATCGAGAATTTGATATAAATTCAAATTTTCGATCCCAAGCCGAATGAGAAACTCGACTCTTTCGGACACATTGTGACCACCGATTTGAGCGCTCGCTTTGAAATGTTTAATAAACTCATTCAAAATGAACGCAATCTGTTTGATATGCATTGTATTTCTGGCACTTAAACGGCTCTTATATCTCATGAGGTATGCATTGAGTTGTGAGAGAGTGTCGATGATATGCGAGCCCTTCAGTTCAATGGAGTGGATATTATGGATGGTTTCCATGAGATTGTGCGCCTCGTCTATCACCACAACACTTCCCTTAAGATTGATTCCATACGACTCTCGAGTCGCCGAATGGAGTAATATATTGTACGGAAGGATAACAATCTCGGCCTCAGGAATAGCCAATCGTGTGCTATAATAAGGACACGCTTTGATCCCTTTGCCTAATTTGGTGATGTCTTCGATGTCCAACACATCGGCTAAGACCTCATCTCTGAGTTCATTAATCACATTGTGTTTAAACATTTGACACTTTAATTGACTATTACTTGAATTTTGTAATTCAATGCACTTTTCGTTAATCAGATTATTATTATTGAGTCGTAAGACCCGTTCGTTAATACAGTAATTACTTCTGGAGCCCAACGGAACCAACCGAAGAGGTGTCTCCTCTCGAGAGTACGCCGTCTTCTGGATCTCACGTATGAATTGTGAGAGTTGTGAATGAGTGCGACTGCAGTAATACATCTTCGGCGCCACAAACCCGTCGCCCACTTCACTGCTCTTCTCGTCCACCACTTCATCGTCACTACAATAGTCCACAAAGTCTTCGTCCACTCCATCGCCACTCAATGGATCCAATTCTTGGTCACCGTTTGTGTCACTTGTCTTCGCCTTTTTGGTCACATTCTTGTGCTTTAATACAAACTTTTGTCTAACAATTGAGTTATTTCTTCGGTCGAGAAGTAA
The DNA here is from genome assembly GCA_905368565.1 of Medioppia subpectinata. Classification (NCBI taxonomy): domain Eukaryota; kingdom Metazoa; phylum Arthropoda; class Arachnida; order Sarcoptiformes; family Oppiidae; genus Medioppia; species Medioppia subpectinata. The sequence goes on from CAJPIZ010002312.1 coordinate 4,025, forward strand.
TTTGTTTCGTTTGTCCTTCGCTTCAAAAGCTGTCAATTGTTTGACAATCACTTCCTTCTGACGACAAACCGACGACTTCTTGTCCTGCAATTCAATCCAATCGGAGCTCACTTTACTCTCGGCGTCCAGTCGTTGGATCTCTTCATCGCATCGCTTGAGTTGACGCGAAAGTGTATCCAATTGTTTGTCGTGGAAGTCATGGATCCACTTAATGGTGGCGCAGATTATNCGTATGAATTGTGAGAGTTGTGAATGAGTGCGACTGCAGTAATACATCTTCGGCGCCACAAACCCGTCGCCCACTTCACTGCTCTTCTCGTCCACCACTTCATCGTCACTACAATAGTCCACAAAGTCTTCGTCCACTCCATCGCCACTCAATGGATCCAATTCCTGGTCACCGTTTGTGTCACTTTTCTTCAACTTTTTGGTCACATTCTTGTGCTTTAATACAAACTTTTGTCTAACAATTGAGTTATTTCTTCGGTCGAGAAGTGATTTGTTTCGTTTGTCCTTCGCTTCAAAAGCTGTCAATTGTTTGACAATCACTTCCTTCTGACGACAAACCGACGACTTCTTGTCCTGCAATTCAATCCAATCGGAGCTCACTTTACTCTCGGCGTCCAGTCGTTGGATCTCTTCATCGCATCGCTTGAGTTGACGCGAAAGTGTATCCAATTGTTTGTCGTGGAAGTCATGGATCCACTTAATGGTGGCGCAGATTATGCTCAACGACTTCCCGGTTCCGGTGGGGCTCTCGAGGATTGCCATCTTCTGCTCGTCCAGCGCTCCATACATGGCGTCCATCAGCTGTTCCTGAATGTCGTACGCGATGTACGGGAAGTGATATCCGGACGAAGACATCACTACTACTGTTGGCACACAATTGGACACCAATTGAGACAATAATTGATCACAACTTTCAACACAAAAATCATTTTTCAAAACATTTTTCAATGCATTCAATGTTTTGCCGCCTTTTATATCCAATTATGCAATCGTTTCACACATTTGTTTAGCCGTATATTCAGTCCCTTTTAATATAGCTTTCAATACATAATGAATACGTGTTATTGTGAACACAAAAGGGACCAAACATTGGCTGAGTTGGTGTCAACTCATGTGACAAATGAAACAAAATTTGAATTCTCTGAACGTCTGGTCGTATGACATGTACTGAACGTCTGGTTTGACTCCAACAGTGTTTGCCATTCATTCCTCGCGAGTGAACACACGATGTCTACCATTGGTATGGAGTGTGCGATACATGAGTCGAAATGGCATTTATGGACACGAGTTGGACACCAGCTGTGCGTCCAATGCAGTCAACACAAGTGGTCGTCTCCTCTCGAGAATCACTTTACGCGCAGAAAACTTGTGGAAGAGTTGGAGAACGCGCTGAGGAATGGATCCGTTTGGGTGACCACTCATCTCACTTCACACCACTTCGGCGTCGATGAAAGGCTCGCATTCGTCGTATCCATCGCTCAACTGGTCTTCGATGCGGACACTAATGTCCAAAAGTGTGCCAATAATTGTAATGCAATCAAAGTTGGGTTGCATTGGATTCAAGCGACTAATCGGTTGATGTCTTCTTCCCTCGGCTTTAGGTCTGAAACTAATATTATCTCAACTCAACGACAACTCAATCGTGGATTTGGTCACCGATTATATCATTGAAGAGGTATTCAATTTGAATGAATGAAAGAATCGATGTTTTAATGATTAGTTTTGTTAATTTGATTGTTTAGTTGACTTCCGATGACAAACCTTTGAGCGAATGGTCACTGGATTTGGTGTCACATTGTCTGCCATTCTGTACCACTGATGGCATACGAGACCATCGGATCACTGATAGGAGTAATTAGTTATTGATTGCATTGAATCGATTGTAATTGATATGAATATCACTTTCAGTGTCTAATGTGTTGGAAGCTCTTCGCGAAGAGTATCCCAAACACGACAGTCGACTGAAACGAGTGGTACTGAAGCTGTTCATCACGATCTACGACACGTTGGGAGCGAACCAATTGTTTCGTTTGGACCAACGATTCCACGCCAAGACATTTCACATGGTTTTGATAGCTTTCGAACCGCAAAGCATCGGTTCCGACGATAACGATATCCTCTATAATTCAACGCAATTACTGAAGAAAGTATCGACCATTGAATCGGTTCTCCAACTTCTTGTCACGAATCAAAATCTATTGAAATATTTGCACATTTTGTTGGCCAACGAATGCGAAGAACTCAGAGTTTATGTATTGGTTTGGATTTGCGATCTCTTGGAGAACGAGTCGATTCAGAAGCGATTCGCTAATATTCTGCTCAACGATAAAATGGATTCATTTATTGAGATGTTGTTGTCGTCGGACAACCCTTTTATCTCTAAGTAAGTAACTATTTGTTGCCATAAATACAGTGTTTAATGGAAAGCAATTATCCTTTAATCCAATGTGTAGTCATTTACTGAATTGCGTTAACTTAATCCTAACCAACATCGGTCGACCCGTTGGTGCGACAAGAGTTAGCCCGTTATCTAATGCTGTGATTAAAGCCCTCGAGATTTCTGTTGTTTGTAAAGACAGTAATTTATTCATCAATGGATTGGCGGCGTTGAGACAATTAATGCAAAGGTAAACTCATCTCTCAATGTAATTCTAGTTGTATTTATTGTTTGTTTAATTGCTTAGAAACCCAAGCGTTGAATTGTTTTCTGAATTTGAGTTTTTCGCACTCATCGATATGTTGGAGATCTTTATATCCAATTTCGATCTCTTTTTATATGTCGTAAAGTTTTTGTCTGATTTTCTAAACATATCAGTCATTCCGACACTAATTCCGACTGAAAAAATGAAAGCAATTCTGACAAAAGTGTTGCAAAACGTTTCATTTGACTCGACTGGCGCTGAAGAAGAAGACATCGATGAGTCTATTAGACGAACGACATGTGCTGTCGAACTAATCAAATCGTATCTTAATTTAGTCAATGATATAAAAAACAGAGAATTGAATCTCAAAGAGTCGAAAGACAATAGTATTTATCTATTGAACGGCGAAATGAAGCCTCAATTGAATGAAATGGATTTGTGCGATGAAAATGAATCGCAAACTTTCGATTTGGCCAAAGCTTGCAAAGAGACCGAAATATATGAGTTTTTGTCATTCTGTTTGACAACAATCGAGAATATATTTGAATTGTCTTTAGAGCGACTCATTAAAGACGAAAACTCGCAACAAAATGCCATTCTCTTTGAGACACTCATGTCATGCCTTATCATTATATTAGACACTGATTTGCATACAACCGAATCGATCAATGCATTAGTGAAGCGAACATTTTCCAACGGACACGTGTTAACACTCATTCAAATTGTGTCAATTTGTGAGTTTCCCTTCAATACACCACAATTTAAGCAACAATCGGTTATTCTGTTGTCGTATTTTCTGTTCAAAATTCTTGAGAACGACCACAAGAATGAGATTTATTTCCAAACCGACCAAACCTTTGACAGGAGTTATTTTGAAAGCGGATTCAATCAAATTAACAGTTAGTATTATTTAGACTTATATTACTTTAAGTTTGAACTAATTCTAAATACAATTGCAGACAATCTAATATTTCGATTGACCAGAAATGCGTTGCCTTACGATAGCAACGATTCTGTGCACCAGTTTTACAGAACTTTTTTCGCCGCACATTATTATAGCCTTAGATGTGACGTAACGTATGTAACAATGATTGCTAATAACACTATATATCCGTATTTAAAGCGTTATTTAAATGTTCACATTTAGGAAATACCAAAGGAATGAAGAGTATAACAAGTTTTTTATAACTATTTTGAATCAATACATGAAACGCGACTTGAGTTACGACCAGAACTCTGCGCTAACCGTGAAGTACTCGCTATTATTGGCCGCAATGACCCATTTGGACGCACAAAGCATTGCGGCGTTGAGACAATTCTTTAACGATAGGAATCACAACTTCTATGCCATGTATTACACGAATCATATCGTTGTCCTCAACTGGTTGTTCAATGTATTGAAAAGCGATCACTTCTGCGAATACGCGTTGCGGGAGTTCTTCGAAACGATTCCCGAGAACTACAGTCAACACGAGAAGAAAGAGATCATCTCTTCATTCTTCCAACTCATTCACACCAACGATAAAGCGCTCCAAATATTGATTCAAATCATTTGCGATACGATTACCAACGCATCGGTTCTGGAGATTATTTATAAGATTTTGAACGATTTCGACCAATTCTTGGATGAGTCCGACATTTGCAACAATTGGAACCTATTTTGTAATAAAATTTTGGACAATTTGCCCGCAATTATCATCAGAATTGTGGACAGAATTAAGAATTTATTCAATGATGATATCAATCCGGAAGAGGAGGAAAAGGCGATGAAGATGTTGGACCTGTTGTGTCGAATGTTGTCAAAGCATTCAGAAATGTGTGATTTTAAATCAAAGCACTTGCAATTGGAGGCACTTATGACCAAACTGTTGGAGTTTATTGAGAACAATCTGTCGGTTAACACAATCTCTCAAATATTGCAATTTATAAGATTGTGTTTCAAATCGTCGTCTCATTTGGGATTAAATGAACACCAAATTAGCGAAATTGTGTTGAATTCCAAAGTTTTAATGGTTTTAATGATGACTTATTTGACGAGCGATTCAGCGACAGAACTAATGAAAGAAAGTTCGCTTTACTTGTTAGCAGTTTTAAGCGAAAACAAAATTAAATACAAAATTCGACACCAATTGGTATATAAGATGCAGTTGAATGAAATGAGTCAATACCTCAACAATGACTCCAAAAGTGCGTCCGAAAGTGCTTTCAATTTGTTGTACAATTCATTCAAAAGTGATACTTATTTTGTGTCACACAATAAGAGCAATGAAGAGAAATGCGATGAAATGAGACAATTGTTGCTTCACTTACTCAACGCATACTTCAGAACACATATAACTTTAACACAAATGACTGATTTGTTGACCCGAATCTTTGACGGCTTGTCTTCATTTGGATCTGAATTACGCAAACATTTGGCCAGAAATCCGTGGTTTGAGTTAATTATTACCAAATATATTAATGAAAAGAAAATTTTGGACAAAGAGTTGTTTGCATTCCTCTTAATGTTCTTTAAAATGGATGTTATTAACAGAGCTCTCACTGATGTCACAAATGAATTGACCGTAAAGTATATCCAATTCATTAATGAACCCAAAGGCAAGTCAGTCATTGAACCGGGCATTGAATCCCAAAATATTTCGTTTAAAAGTCAAGTATTAGAGATCTTAAGAGCAGTCAATTCCGGTGTTTATAACAATGTATTAAACAATGATATAAAGAAGAGTTTAAGCGATTTGATTGTTGACAACAATTCTAATTAACACACTATTTACATGTAAATTGACTTTTTAATTGACACATTTTAATTACTTTTGTTTTAATATTGAATTACATTTGTTTTAATATCGCATTTAATTAATTCTTCATACTTGTTGTCCGGTGAGGGAATCTCTTTGTTTCATAGTTTCAGTTCTTAGTGATCACCTCTTTGTGGGTTTTTATAGTCATTTTATTTGAAATCATATCAAACTTACCACATGTTATAGTTGTGATTTCATAATTCTTGTCAACAGATACCTATTAGTCCTCATTTCCATTGCTTTCATCTCTATAACAATTGCCTCAACTATAAGAGAAACAAAATATGCAATTTTAAAATATGTTTTGAAACACTAAATTAGAAACAATGTTAATAATACACTATTATTACACTAATAAATGAAAAATACATTTTTAATATATTTTCTAAAATAAAATAAATATTCTTTTGGTCAATACTTTGCTTTTTGTTTAAATACCTTTTTAAATGAGTTTTACCATAAGTGTATTAAATTTTATTATTATTATTCTTATAAACATGTTTATGGATTTAAAAATTAACATTTTCTTAACATTAAATAAAACTAGTAATGTATTTGTAATAATAAATATAGTAATGAATAGCAATGCAAAAAAGCATACCATAAGTGTACTAAATTATAATTGATTTTATAAAATATGCAAAATATTACATTATCATACAATTTGGATGTAAAGTGACTTTTAATTTAATACATTTTTAATTATTTTTGTTTTAATATAAAAATAAAGTTTATCCAAACTTATTGTCCGGCAAATCAATGATCTCTTCTTTTATTATAGTAGGCTTCAGATTCTCAGTAATGATCTCTTCTTTATCTGATATAATCTCTTTGTCTCCAATCATATGAAAGCCATTGTTTGGAAGTGTTATAATTCTCTCTTCAATATTCTTGCCGGGAATACGTCTCCATTGGCCCTCATTTGCAGCCATTATATTCATGTCATTTCCATTCCCACTGTCTTTTGGGTTGAATAGAAATTGGTTTGAATCCATTATTTCGTGGTTTTCTTCATTTCTGTTATTTTGATGTGTTTTAACCACCATTTCGTTCCTTTTAATTGAAATGTGTTTTTCTACTTTACTTTCACTCAATTTTTTAAAACTTTTATTTTTCTGTTGAGATGTAATTCCTATTTGTTTTTTATTTTGATTTTTCTTTTGAGATGTAATTCCTATTTGTTTTTTGTTTTGAATGGATTTGTGAGTAGTTGTCGTTGTCTTCTTGTTTGCATGCATTTTATTGTCCACTTTATGTTTGCCATCAATCTTGTGAGGAGTTGTTGTTCGCTTAGTACTTGCTTTAGTCGTGTGTTTTGTAGGCATTTGTGTGCTTCTAATTCTAACAGTGGTTTCTGTGATGAGATCTTCCATCAATTCAGTGGTAGACATCTGTTGTCGAAGTCGTTTTGGATCATTAATCCATTGGACTTCAGCATCGATTTCATCGGCGGTATCGTCGAAATGAAAGTCGAAATCTGTTATTTGAATCGTAGGCTTATTCGCCAGAACCGGGTTTACTATGAATTCGTAGCCACTCTTTGCCTGAAATACACATTTTTTAAATAGAAAAGTTGTTTCAACTATTTATTAAATTAAAAGTTTGATTTACATCGCCTTCAGCTCTACAACAATCGCCTAAAATACAAGAGACAAACAAAATGTGCAAATCTTTAATAATGTTTTACATTATAAATGAATGCAATCTCAAAATACTGAAAAACTTACATTTGAAGCATAAAATTAGAAACAATGTTAACAATACTTTAATCAATGAAAGAAACAAATAATGCATTTTTAAATTAATGAATTTGCAAAGTAAATATAGTTTTTACAAATACTTTGTTTTTTATTTAAATGCCTTTTTATATTAGTTTTACAAAAAATATTAAATTTCATTTTCGTGCATTCAATCCGATTTTAAATATAAATATGTTTATTAAAAATTTTAATTAAATTTCTTATTATAGAAACCTTGTACTGTAATATACAGTATATTATAGTTCATAAATCATTTTAAATTATAGTAGATAGAAAGCATAGAAATTTAAGTTTTATTCTGTAAGTCTGTCTTTTATTTGCAACAATATTTTAAAAATGAGAGAAAAACATTCGACATGGTCAGACTCACTTGGTAAATATTTTGTTAAATATCTTATCTCAAAATTTGGTGAATTTTTAAAATAATACTTTTAGTTTTCTTGAAAAGAGTGTGTATTTTGCATAAAATTTAGTGATTTTGCTCTTAAATATGCCAATCGGGAATATTCTGAATATATGCTAAAATCGGGAATATTGGGGAAAATAAAAATGGTATATTATTACTTTATTATAACCTCCAAAACTAACTGGACATTCCCGAACATTCCAATAACTAATTTTATTCGGGAATTCCCGAAGAATCTCATCTCTATATATTAGTTATAAAAGTTTGAGTTCTAATTGTTAGCCTAATAATTGCAAACTAATTTCGTTGTTAAAAGTTTGTACAGTGGATACAAGTGCTGTAAAGACGTTGTGCTGTAAAGTGAATGTACAGTACAGTAAGCCCTCAAGCATTAAAAGCCCAGTTATTTGCTTAACATATTTGATGTGTTGTTTGGTATGATATGAGAGCCAATGAGAGGTGAGTTTGAGTCCATAACTAACGTTGGATTCGTGAAGACATGTAAACAACATTTGTATTGCTTTTCTATTGAATGATTGAATCGTTGATTGCTTTCATTTATTCATTCATTTAATGATTAAAGCATTTAATTATGAATAATAAACAATCAAAACATTTGGTTAAGGTTTGTATCAATTGTTTTATGCATTTCTGTGCCATTCAGTGACCAAATGATTGACAAATTTATGTCTTCAGACGAGACAACAGTTTAAGGACTCAAATGCCAAAGAAGTGGAAGAATGGAAACGATTGAAGCAAATGAAAGACAAGGAACGGATCAGTCGTCTCCAGAAGCAAGAAATGGAAACAATTAATAAACAGTTAATCGATTTGAGAGAAGAATATCGAAGAATCTGTGGTGAGAGAGGAAGAGCTCACAAATGGGCGACAATTGTGTCGAAACAGGAGACGGAAAGACAAGAGTTTGAGAAGAGGAGGAATAAGGATGTGATGAAAAGGTCGACACAATCGTTGAATCAATTCATTACTCAGAATAACGTTAAACAAAATGATCTCAAAATTGAAAAAGAAAACCAAATTTTAAAACGAAAACAATTAATGAAGAGTTCGTTATATAAGCAAAATGTTGCCGAAGAAGACGTCCATATATTAAGACAATTACAAAGTTTACAAAAATCTGAAGATTTGTTGCGAGAAGTGATTGAAAAGAAGCGAGAAGTGAGTCATTCGGAAGAGTCTATCGAAAGGAATGCCGAAAGACTTTTTTGGCCAAAAAAATTGGTCCCAAAACAAGACTTTCTTCGGACTCAAAGTGTTTCGAGTAGTAATTTGACTGAGAATTCGGTTCAGAATAACGACACAAAGGATTCGTCTGTGAATAGAGATGAAGAAGTGAGGGATGAGTTGCAGATGAGTGTCAATACGGAAGAGTATTTGCCGACAAGTATTGCCATTAAATTGTATGAAAGACTTAAAAATCGCCGAAAAAATGTGGAACAAAAAAGTGAAAAGATATACAGAAATGCGGCCATAAGTACAGACAGTCCTATCAAATCAGCGCTCATTAATGTCGACTCCAATGACTCCGAAACGGAACAAAATTCAAGTGAAACGAGTTGTCAAACGAGTTATCTATCGGTTCCGATGCCATCAAACAGAGCGGCCATTGCTTTGTCTGATTTGTATAATGATGAATGCCTTCATTTGAAAACATTTTTAATTAATTACAAAATTTCGCTCAAAATTTTAATGTTTATTATAAATGACTAATTTTTAATGATTTTATATTGAATTGCATTTTTATACGAATTGTTTTAAAAATATATTTAAATGATTATTTTTTACACAGTATTTTAATACTTAAAATTACAATAAAATATTTTATGACAATTCTTTTGTATGTATACTAATAATGAATTACATGATCACTGATTATTTATTTTAAAAATGTCCAAATATTTCTATTTGGTTTATGCATACAATAGTAAAGTATTAAATGAATGTGCAGTACACCTAGTGTAGATGAGGCACAATAGGCAACCTGGTACTTTAAGTATTTGTGAGTTGCACTAATTGTTTAACTAATATTTTATCTTGTATAAATATAATTATTTGAATTTCAATGTAATTCAGAAAATTCTACTGTAGATACAGATCCATAATATGTACAGAAGAGTGTACGGAGAGGCAGAAATTGAATTAAGTTTGAATGGTTTTGTATGGAGTGCGCATGGATTAAGTGGTCATACTATACTGTATGCGAGAGAGAGGGAGAGCTCAGATGAAGTCATTGGTGCCAATACTGCGGTCTAAAGGATCGCAGTATTCAAGACATTGATCGGCGAAGAAGAGCCTCATATAATACTCTCTCT
>CAJPIZ010002313.1:0-13972 GCA_905368565.1 Medioppia subpectinata
GTAAGCATTTAAAATTACTCATATATTTGCAACGTCTAATTAACCATCCATGTCTAATTATTCGCAAAGCATATCCTGTTTTTTGGTTAATTACTGATTCCTTTTTACTGGTTTTCACTCACAGTGTATTATGTTATAAAAAAATATAAATTCAAAAATAAAATTGTAGTAATTTGTAAATCGAGTGCAAATATTTAGTAAATTTATTTATTAAATATATTCCTATCATTTAAATCACGTATTGATCTACAGCTGAATTATGGCCGCAAATAATATTGAAAACATTGAAGGGGAAGGTCTGGAGACGTTGTCAATGACTGCAAATGAAACGGCGCGCATGATTTGGCTCAAAAGGTGCAAAATCGGCGGATATTCAACAGTTAATAAAGAGTTTGTGGACAACAACTCGGGCCTCTTTATGGACGTGTAGGGGAGTTAAGCGCTTGGTAACTTAGAAAATTCACCAAAATAGCGACTCTCTCTTCTACTTCACGTGCGCCGCGTTCAGTTGGCATGTAAACGGCTAACCACAGATAGACCACTCGATTGGTTACATTTGACATGGATTTCAATATACAGACAACACTTGATGGACACAGACTTCATCTGCGATCGACGTGTGTTGTCTAATATAATGCTGTTTCCGTACGAAAAGCGCGATACAAAGGTATTGTTGGCCACTAAATATCGGGGAAATTATTATCTGTATAATAAACGTAATGACGAAGTGAATCAAAACTCCAGTATTCAAATGAAACAGAATTGGTTTTGTGGCAATCGATTACTTGTAATAAACTGTTCAGCACTGGGTTTGTGTAGGGGTCTGTAGGTGTTACTGAAACTAGGGCTAAGGTCCGTAATAGTGCGGCAACAGTTGTGAGCTGAGCATCTGTAATGACTATTCTTAGCAGTCTATCATTCGGTGATGTATTCCTTCAGAACGGATTGCATTAAACCCAATGCGAGAGCAGATTCTGCTTCTCTCGAAGATTTTATCGAAATCAAGACAATAGCAGAGAGAACGAGATATAACTGGTTTAATAGACTTCGTTTGTGGACTGAATTATATTTGAAAGGTATTTACGATATCTATATCGGTTATAGAGATGACAATTATTTGGTAAATGACGTGCAAACAGAGCAAGTATTCAATCTATTACACGGCTCGCAAAGAGATGTTTGTTTCAATTCTTTGAACACATTTCTATCGTATGTGAAAAGAGTTGTAACTATTGATGACCCCTATGTTGTCTATCGGTTTGATTTGGTGCCAAATGAGTCCATCACTTGCACCCGATTAGCAGAACCGGGAGAATATCAAGTGCTTCCCGAGTGGTATATCAAGGAATTTTAATTATAACTTTGTTGTGTTGTTATAATTAAGTTTCAGAATATGGATTACAAACATTTTTAACTATATTTAATTAATCTAAAATGAAAATATTGTTATTAATAACTATGAAAATTTCATTATTATAAAATTTGACAATAAAAACTATTAAAACTAATAAATTTTTGTAAGATTTAATACTATTATTTAAAACTTCATTTGATATATTCAATTAAATACTATCACAATTCAATTTATAAAATCTATATAAAAAATACCAATTCAAATCATTTGTATTCAAAATTGATGGCAATTTTTTAAAACGACCTTCAATTATAATTTATAAATGTGTTATTTGAATAATTATAAATTACATTTAAATGTATGTAAGTCTGGTTAGTGATAAACTACAGGCTCTTCATTGAATAGCTTATTGATGTTTATTTGTGATAACAATTTTGATAACAATTTCTAAATTAAATATAATTTGCAAACAAATCATTTTTGGGCACAACATTTTGTAAACCATCGCATATACAGTATTGTACTTTACTTTATAAATCATTATAAATCTACAGCTTAATGATGGCCGCAAATAATGTTGAAAACACATTATCGATCCCTAATGTTAGACACCATACGAACAAAATACGCACAGTTTGGCTCCAGAAGCAAAAGATTGGCGGATATACTAAAGTTAATCAAGAGTTTGTGGACAACGACTCAAGTCTGAAATACCTGCACATCCCGTCCCCTCCCATACGATTGGATCTCAAGAATGGCTATACTATTGAGAGGGAAGATATCACTCAAACACAAGAAAATAGTGAAGGATATATCGGGTGGTGTCGACAATTGGAATGGATATCAAGACATTACAATCAACGTGTGTTTAACGGAGACAAACTGTTGGACATTGATTTCATCTGCAGCCGACGCGCGTTGGCGTATATAATGACTTTTCCGTACGAAAAACTTTATTCAATAGTATTGTTGGCCACTAAATATCGGGGGAATATATATTTGCATCACAAGAGTTATGCTAAACTCAAGCCGACGCCCACAAGTCAGGAAGAGATGGACTGGTTTTCTGGTCACCGGTTTGAACAATATCTGACCAGTAGTGACCCAAACACACCCCCAGACATACGCAATGACTTTGCGAACAATACTACTCATTATACGGCTGTTGTCTCGGCCCAACTCGAAGATATAAATAATAGCAATCGTGTCTATCATTCACTGTTATATTCCTTCAGAACGGATTGCATTCAATCAGATTCGATATCAGAAGCCGAGTCTCTCGAAGATTTTGTAGATCTTAAGGCACCAAAAAGAGGAAATGTAGACAAACCACATGAAAGACTCAAGTGGTGGGCCGACTGTAATCTGAAAGGTGTGTCCACTATATATTACGGCGAGAAAGACGGCGACTATGTGGTGACTGATGTGAAAGAGATGAAAGTCAATACTCTTCCTAAGCATATGTTTTGGTCATCGAATCTTTGTCTCAATTTCTTGAATACATTCTTATCACATGTGAAAGAAGTGGTGACTATCGATGACCCGAATATTGTCTATCAGTTTGAATGCCTGCCATCGCAGGACATCACATGTACCCGACATTTAGCGGTTGATGGCTTACGTGTGGTTCCCGAGTATTATATCAATAATATTTTGGCTTAAAATAATAAAATCATTATTATATAAAATTGTGTACCTTATTATGTGTTAGTAAATTACAGTAAAAATTATTTGTTATTAACTATGTTCCATTTATAATAAAAAACTTTTTAGAAATAACCATTAATATTAAGTTATTTCTAAACATATAAAAACAAATGATTTCCTATTAACTAGTTTATGGTATATGAGCTTTAATTTGATATACTTTTTATGTTATGCATTTTTATATTATTAATATTAATATACATGTACAGCACCGGTTAGAGGGAGGGCAGGGTTGAAATTAATTTAACGTGATTATTGAATGATCGAGTCAATTTTTAAGCATTAATTCAAGATAAGCGTTACTGTATTTATAATAATTATCTCCCCTTTGAATACTCAAAATATTATATTTAATAAAAGTTTATTCAAATGGTTTATTCAGGTTTATAATAAACCCCACTTTTATATTACTGTACACTATCTATGAATAATACGCGAATAGTGTATAAATTATAACACATTTGAATAATGCTGTGTACACGATCGTGTACAAACCGGGCACTTATGTACATGTATATTGTATGTTAATATGTACATGTTAAATACATTCATATATAAATATTTAGTATAGAATTTACTTTTCATAGCACTTTTTATGGCAATTTTTTTATTTAGTTTTTATTTAGATAATCTAATACATGTATATTGTATGTTAATATGTACATGTTAAATACATTCATATATAAATATTTAGTATAGAATTTACTTTTCATAGCACTTTTTATGGCAATTTTTTTATTTAGTTTTTATTTAGATAATCTAAATTAGATTACAATTATCTGCATTAATAATTAAGAATATTTTGCATAGAACTGCATAAACTATACAATATTAAAGTCTAGTTTTAAATTGAAACTTCCAATCAGTGATCATTTGTTTGAAAGTATACTAATGGCTACAAATAATATTGAAGACATGACAGAGAGTTTGTCTCCGCAGTCGATGTCAGTTACTATAGACAAAGACAATAGAGTTCGGCTCCAGAAGCAAAAGATTGGCGGATATTCAGCCGGTAATTATGAGTTTGTGGACAACGACTCGGGTCTGAAATACCTGCACATTCCCTCACCTCCCATACGATTGGATCTCTTGAATGGATATACCATTAAAAGGGAAGAAATTAGAAGAGATTCAGAACAAGACACCAAAAAGTTATCAAATTGGCGTCAAATATTGAAATGGATTTTAAAACACAAACAACAACTTATTGTCACCGAAGACAGACTGTTGGACACAGACTTCATATGCAGTCGACGTGTATTGACTTATATAATGACTTTTCCGTATGAAAATAACTCAACCAATTCAATGATATTGTTGGCCACTAAATATCGGGGAAATATATATTTGCATTACAAGAAGTACGAAGAGCTCAACCAAAGGGTGTCTTCCAAACGGGGGTTCAGAAAGCAACGAAAGACTGTCTGGTTTTGTGGCAAACGATTTAAACAGTATCTGACAAGTAGTGACCCAAACACACCCCCAGACATACACAACGACTTTAATCCCGATTCAATTGAATATTACGCTGTTATCCGAACACGACTTGAAAACATTAATGATAGTAATAGTGTCTATCATTCGGCTATTTATACTTTAAAAACGGATTGCATTGAATCACATGTAAAATCTTTTGAAAATTTCGTGGATCTTAAGACTACATATATGGGAACTGTTGGCAAAGCATTTAGAAGACTCAAGTGGTGGACCGATACCTATCTTAGAGATGTTTCCACTATATATTACGCCGAAAGAGACCACAACTATGTGGTGACTGACGTGAATGTGCTTAAAGTGGATTCACTTCCTAATGGCATGTTTTGGTCGCCAGACGTTTGTTTCGATTACTTAAATAAATTTTTATCGCATGTGAAGGAAGTGGTGACTATCGATGACCCGAATATTGTCTATAAGTTTCAATGCCTGCCATCGCGACAAATATCCGAAAACAAGATCACATGTACCCGACATTCATCTGCTGATGGCTTAAGAGTGGTTCCCGAGTGGTATATCAATGAGTTTTGGGCTTAAAATGATAAATATTCTAATTTAAAGAATTTTAATGTGTTTTTAAAACCACTTTTGAATGTTTTTATGGATTTTAATAATAATTACTTTAATATCATTTATTGATATCACAATTTGTTATTTGTTATAAAATATGCACATATATTGTAGAAATTGACAAAGAGTTAATAATCTAGAATTAATTTAAAAATATGGTTAAATTCATGTACCACGTTTTGATGAATCATCAGTAATGACATCAAACTAATTACAACATTTTCCATTTAAAATATGTTTTCCAACAAAAATGTTTTGGTTTTTTTTAAATATTTTAAATTTCTTAAAGATTGCAAATTCTGTATATATTCTGTGAATACATGTACCACATCTCACATAAACACTAATTTATATAAAAGTTATTCTAATTAAAATATAAAATTGTTGACTTAAATACAATAAAACTTGATTATAAATTAATCATTGAAAAGATTTAATTACATATACACAAGAATTTGCTCCTAATTTTGTTTATTTGCTATAAATTGAACATGTTGGTAAATACATTTGTTTCATGTGCATAGAATCTATAAGTTCAATAATTATAATCTGAACTTTCATTAATGAATTATGGCTTAAAATTCTAGAAATCAGTTATTCTGTTGATTTTATTCACATTTTATATATTTATTAAAATTCTGTTTTATCAATGAATTTGAATACAAAAATAATCATTCATTGTATGACTCGTTTGTGTAAAAGCTTTTGCATTACATTTACAGTACGTTTGCATTCATTCATCAATTATTTCTCACAAATACTGTATAAAAATTGTTAAAACAATCGGTTTTTCATTTGAAGCAAAAACCCTTTGTTTGCCATAAAAAGAGTGTAAGCATCGCATCCACTGATCGTTGATTTGAATGGTAGGCAATGATCACTGAATACAGTATTCATATTATTTATAAACCATGTATTCATTTACAGCTCAATTATGGCCGCAAATAATATTGCAGAGGGTTTGCCTCTGAAGACACTATGGATCCCTAATGTTAGACACCGGACGGCAACTCAATGTAGAGTTCGGCTCCAGAAGCAAAAGATCGGCGGATATACTAAACTTAATCAAGAGTTTGTGGACAACGACTCGGGCCTGAAATACCTGCACATCCCGTCACCTCTCATGCCTTTGGATCTCTTAAATGGCTATACTATTGAGAGGGAAGATATCACTCCATCGGAGGAAATGGTTGAGAAGTTTACCGATTGGTGTCGACAATTGAAATGGATTTCAAAACACAGAAAACAATTTATAGGAACCGAAGACAGACTGTTGGACACAGACTTTATCTGTCGTCGACGTGTATTGACTTATATAATGACATTTCCGTACGAAAAGTCCTTTTCAATGGTATTGTTGGCCACTAAATATCGGGGAAATATATATTTGCATTACAAGAAGTACGAGGAAATGAACCCGTCATCTAAAAGCCAACGAGAGATGTCCTGGTTTTCTGGTCACCGGTTTGAACAGTACCTGACAAGCAGTGACCCAAACAGTCCCACAGAAATCTACAATGACTTTGAATGCACTAAACATTATAACGCTGTTGTCTCGGCCCGACTCTCAGAGAATAATCACAGCAATCATTCGATGATCTATTCCTTCAGAACGGATTGCATTCAATCCCATATGAGATCAGAAGTCGAGTCTCTCGAAGATTTCGTGGATCTCAAGACTACATACGCGGGAACTGTTGACAAACCATACCGAAGGCTTAAATGGTGGGCCGATACCTATCTGAAGGGTGTGTCCACTATATGGTACGGCGAAAAAGACCACAACTATGTGGTGACTGAAGTGAAAGAGATGAAAGTCGATACACTTCCTGTGGGCCGCCGTATATTTTGGTCACCAAATCTTTGTATCAATTTCTTGAATACATTCTTATCTCACGTGAAAGAAGTGGTGACTATCGATGACCCGAATATTGTCTATGAGTTTGAATGCCTGCCATCGCAAGGCATCACATGTAGCCGACACTCATCTGCTGAAGGGTTACGAGTGGTTCCCGAGTGGTATATCAACGAGTTTTTGGCTTAAAATTACAAACTTTTACTATAAATAATCTGATTTAAAGAAATCTAATATTATTATAAAATTACTTTTATATTTTTAATTAATAATTGATATAACAATTTGATATATTGAACAATTTTTGTCATAAATTTACATTATAAACAATTTACATTTTTAAACTTTTAAAAATAATTTTTTTCAAACATTTAATAATTTAGAATTTATTGTAAAATATTATTAAAATTAATGTAAAAGTTATAATAATTAGCATTAAAATTGAAAAATAAAGGAGTGAAATTAACTGTTGTATAAAATGTTTTTTTTTGCATAATTGACATACAGTCTACCCTCGCTTTTGACATTCGCGATTTTAACAGATTTCGGTTTTAACATAAGTTTTCGTTAGCACGGGCGAGCCCTATGCATACAATAATGTCAACTTATTCGGTTTTAACAGATTATTTTAACAGATTTCGATTTTGACAGAGAATTTTTATATCTCTATAGCATAAACAATGCTTCAATTTTAACACATTGAATACTAAAAAACACTCTTTTTGCAAAAATTGTTATTTTAATATGATTTTTACAAAATAATAAACTATAAAACTTAGAAAAAGTCTTACTTTAGAAGTAATGTACAAAAACACTAAATTAAATAACTAAAATGTTATTTTAATGCCAATAAAGCTATTTTCGATTTTGACAGAATTCGATTTTGACACATATTTTTTACAGCACCGATGAAATGTCAAAACCGGGGGCAGACTGTAATGTTTAATTTTATTAGGAAAGTTAGTTTAACAATTAAACTAACAAATTGGTCATGATCAATTTGTGTAGATATTGTTATTAGTGGTAAAACTTTTTTATAATTAATTCCTAAGTTTTTAATTTAACTAATCATGATTGCAATCATTTGAAATCATTGTTAATTTAAGTCAATAATTACAAAATTATACACATTTTATATGCATTAAAATATTATCAATGATTCAATGCTATTGATTGTATGACTCGTTTGTGTAAAGTTTTTGCATTACATTTACGTTTGCATTCATTTCACGCATTATTTCTCATAAATACAGTATTTTGTGTTAAAAAACATTTTTAAATATTTAAATATTTCATTTCATTTTCAAACTGAAAATTTCAGTCATTTCTCAGTTGACATCACATCTCAGCTGATCATCGATTTGAATGGTAAGCATCACTCAAAACAATATTCATATCATTTATAAATCACGTCTTAATCTTCAGCTCAATTATGGCCTCAAATAACATCCAAGACATGACATTATCCATCACTAAAGTCAGAGACCGTAGGGTTCGGCTCCACAAGCAAAAGATCGGCGGATATTCAATGGATAACAAAGAGTTTGTGGACAACGACTCGGGTCTCAAATACCTGCACATCCCGTCACCTCTCATGCCTTTGGATCTCTTGAAGGGCTACACAGATGATGGCGAAGAGACAACGCCTCCTGAAGTAGCCGTTGAAATGTCTGCCGAATTGTTGCCACTATTGAAATGGATTTCAAAACACAGACAACAACTGATGGCTACCGAAGACAGACTGTTGGACACAGACTTCATCTGCAATCGACGTGTTTTGTATTATATAATGTCTTTTCCGTACGAAGAGTCGAATCCAATGGTAATGTTTGCCACTAAATATCGGGGAAATATCTATTTGTACGCCAAGAGTAACTGTTACTCCAACCCGAACTCAACCACCGAACGGGACAAGTCTTGGTATTGTGGCCACCGGTTTGAACAATACCTGACCAGTGGTGACCCAAACACACCGCCAGACATTGACAATGATTATGAACGCAATCCTAATCATTATAGAGCTGTTGTCTCGGCCCGACTCGAGAACGTTAATGACAGCAATGGTGTCAATCATTCGCTGTTGTATTCATTTAGAATCGATTGCATTAAATCCCAAATGAGATCAGAAGCCGAGTCTCTCAACGATTTCATAGATCTTAAGGCCACATATGTTGGAAGTGTTGACAAGCCATACAAACGGCGATCATGGTGGATTGACGCCACTGTCAAATGTGTGTCCACTATATATTACGGCCAAAAAGACCACAACTATGTGGTGACGGATGTGAAGGAACTTAACGTTCATACACTCCCTAATGGGATGTCTGGGTTTTGGTCGCCATATGTTTGTATTAATTTCTTGAATACATTCTTATCTCATGTGAAACAAGTGGTGACTATCGATGACCCGAATATTGTCTATGAGTTTGAATGCCTGCCATCGCGAGGCATCACATGTACCCGACATTCATCTGCTGATGGCCTACGAGTGGTTCCCGAGTGGTATATCAATGAGTTTTGGGCTTAAAATCTCAAACTTTTACTATGAATCCGATTGTAAAGAAATCTAACATTATTTCAAAATTACTTTTAAATTTCAAATGAATAATTGATACAATTTGATGTAAATATGTCTAACATTATAAACGATAGTTAAAATAAATTTATTCAAACATTTAATAATTGATAATTTTATGTAAAATATGATTGGAATTAATGTAAAAGCTATAATAATTGTCATAAAATTTGAATAAAATAAAGGAGTTTGACATTCAATGTTTAATTTTATTAAAAAATTTGGTTTAACGAGTAACTTTAACCAATTGATCATGATCAATTTACATACAGTAGATATTGTTAACAATTACTGGTAATAATTTTGTATAATTTTTAATGTAACTAATCATTTAGTAATATGAATGCAATTATTTAAAATAATTGTTAATTTAAGTCAATAATTACGAAATTATACACATTTTATATTCATTAAAATATTATCAATGATTCAATACTTTTGATTGTATGACTCGTTTGTGTAAAGCTTTTGCATTACATTTCCGTTTGCATTCATTTCACGCTTTATTTCTCACAAACATTTTGTGTTAAAATATTTCATTTGAATTTCAGCTATAAATGAGTTAACAACACATCCACTGATCATTGATTTGAAAGGTAGGCAATGGTTACTGAAAATAGTATTTTATATCATGTATTGATCTACAGCTCAGTTATGGCCACAAAGAATATCGATGAGACGGAAGAGGTGTTACCTCTTCAGGCACTGACTATAGGCCGAAGGGTTCGGTTCTTCAGCGCAATTATGGCCGAGAAAAACATCGAAGACATCACTTTATTTGCCACTAAAGAGTGTGGCCGAAGAGTTGAGCTTTCGGTCGGCAAAATCGGTGGATATTCAACAGTTAATAATGAGTTTGTGGACAACCACTCGGGCCTCAAATACCTGCACAAACCGTCACATCCCATACGATTGGATCTCTTGAATAGCTTTACTAGTAATAGAAAAGGAATGACTCATTCCGAAGAAAACAGTTTAACTTATATCGGTTGGTGTCGACAATTGAAATGGATTTCAAAACACAGACAACAACTGATGGCTACCGAAGACAGACTGTTGGACACAGACTTCATCTGCAATCACCGTGTATTGCATCAAATAATGGCTCTTCCGTACGAAGATAGGTATAAATCAATGGCAGTGTTGGCCACTAAATATCGGGGAAATATCTATTTGTACGCCAAGAAAATTGAGTCCAATCGCGGATCCAAACTCTCTCAAAAGCTAGAAAAGGTCTATTTTTCTGGCCACCGGTTTGCACAGTATATGACAAGTGGTGACCCAAACACAGCCCCAGACCTAAACAGCGATTTCGATCCCAATACTAGCGGTTATACAGCTATTGTCAAGACTCAACTCAAAGATAGTAATGATATCAATGGTGGCAATCATTCGATGATCTATTACTTCGGAGTCGATTGCATTCAATCCAATATGAGATTAGAAGTCGAGTCTCTCGAAGATTTGGTGGATCTCAAGACCGGATACTCGGGAAAGATTAAGAAAGCAGATGAAAGACTCAAGTGGTGGGTCGACGACATTCTCAAAGGTATTTCCACTATCTATTACAGCGAGAAAGACCACAACTATGTGGTGACTGATGTGAAAGAGATGAAAGTCGATACACTTCCTAACGGTCGCGATATATTTTGGTCGCCAAAAGTTTGTCGCAATTTCTTGAATACATTCTTATCACATGTGAAAGAAGTGGTGACTATCGATGACCCGAATGTTATCTATCAGTTCCAATGTCTGTCATTTGACACAAACCTAAACCTCAAAAATAAGATTACGTGTTCCCGGCTCTCATTGCCAGACGAATTGGAAGTGCTTCCCGAGTGGTATATCAATGAGTTTTTGGCTTAAAGTCACAAACATTTACTATAAATAAACCGATTTAAAGAAATCTAATATTATTATAAAATTTCTTATAAATATTAATGAATAACTGATACAATTGTATAACAATTTGATATAAATATGCCTTACATTATAAACGATAGTAAAAATAAATTTATTCAACTTTATAATTGAGAATTTTATGTAAAATATGATTGAAATTAATATATTAATAAATGCTATAATAATTGTCATAAAATAAAGAAGTATGATTTTCAATGTTATTTAAAGTGATTACATTATAATTGATATAATGTTCAATTTTATTAGAAAAGTTGCTTTAATGAGTAAACTTTAACCAATTGAATATGATTTTATATGGATGTTGTTATTACTGGTAAAACTATTTTCTAATTAAATATTAATTTTTTAATTTAACTAATCATTTGGAAATATAATATATGATTGCAATCATTTGAAATTATTGTTAATTTAAGTCAATAATTACAACATTTTATTAAAATATCAACGATTCAATACTACTGTATTGATTATATGACTCGTTTGTGTAAAACACTTTGCATTACATTTACGTTTGCATTCATTCATCAATTATTTCTCACAAATATTTAGTCATAAAAACTGTTAAAACAATAAGAGGTTTACACAATAGTGTAAGCATTGCATCCACTGATCATTGATTTGAAATTCAAATTTTGAATGGTAGGCAATGATCACTGCATACAGTATTCATATTATTTATAAACCATGTATTGATCTACAGCTCAATTATGGCAACAAATAGTATTGAAGAGATTTTGCCTCTGAAGCCCATATCGATACCTAATGTTAGAGACCGTACGGAAGCTCAACGTAAAGTCCGGTTTCAGAAGCAAAAGATCGGCGGATATTCAATGGTTAACGAAGAGTTTGTGGACAACGACTCGGGCCTGAAATACCTGCACATCCCGTCACCTCTCATGCCTTTGGATCTCTTGAATGGCTATACTATTGAAAGGGAAGATATCACTCAAGCGGAGGAAGTTATCGAGAAGTTTGCCGTTTGGTTCAGACAATTGAAATGGATTTCAAAACACAGAAAACAATTGATGGCTACTGAAGACAGACTGTTGGACACAGACTTTATCTCTCGCAGACATATATTGACTTATATAATGACTTTTCCGTACGAAAGGTCTAATTCAATGGTATTGTTGGCCACAAAATATCGGGGAAATATATATTTGCATTACAAGAAGTACGAAGAAAAGAGTTTCGTCCACACGTTATCTAAGAGTGAACGAGAAATGTCTTGGTTTTCTGGTCACCGGTTTGAACAGTACCTGACAAGCAGTGACCCAAACATACCCCCAGACATACGCAAACCCTTTGAACCGAATTCAACAGAGTATACGGCTGTTGTCTCCGCTCGACTCCAAGACAATAACGATAGTAATCGTAACTATCATTCGGTGATGTATTCCTTCAGAACGGATTGCATTCAATCACAGATCAGATCAGAATCTCTTCAAAATTTCGTGGATCTCAAGACTACATACGAGGGAACTGTTAACAAACCATACCGAAGGCTTAAATGGTGGGCCGATTCCTATCTGAAGGGTGTGTCCGCTATATATTACGGCGAAAAAGACCACAACTATGTGGTGACGGATGTGAAAGAAGTGAAAGTGAATTCACTCCCTAATGATATGATGATGTTTTGGTCATCAAATCTTTGTATTAATTTCTTGAATACATTCTTATCTCATGTGAAAGAAGTGGTGACTATCGATGACCCGAATATTGTCTATCAGTTTGAATGCCTGCCATCTGACATATTCAAAAATACGATCACGTGTTCCCGTCATTCGGCGACGGAAGACTTACGAGTGGTTCCCGAGTGGTATATCAATGAGTTTTGGGCTTAAAGTCACAAACATTTTCTATGAATAATTTCACATAAACATGTTTTAAAACTATATTACTTTTAAGTACTTTTAAATATTACTGTTAGACAATTACTGTAAACATTTGTAACACTTTTTTGTTATCAATGGGCTTTTGTTAGAAAGTGTTTCATTTCGTTTAATCACAACTCTATTAATATTAGACATAATTATTATAAATCGTGATAAAAGTATTACAAATAATAATCAAATAATAAACATATCAATCAAAATATTGTATTAATAGCTTTCATATGTTAGTGTAAATTGTGTTTTTTAATAACCATAATCTTAAATCTATTTTCAAATATTTCTTTTATCAAAAAGTGTTTAAAAAAATTGAAAAATATTTTTATATTATGTTAAAAAGAAGAAATAATTTTTGTATCCAATTTATGAAAATACTTCCCATGTATTTAACGTGAATGTCTTGAAAGCTATAATTTATGTCAATTTTATTTGATATAAGCGCTTGTTTTGCAAATTTATTTTTCAATAATTTTCGTTATTATGTAATAATAACTCAATACAACTTATATATGAAAAGAAAGCTATTTTGTTAAGTAAATCTATCCATCCATTTGGGATCAAGTGATACACAATTGTTATTTAAATACAATTCAATGAAACAT
>CAJPIZ010002314.1:0-13972 GCA_905368565.1 Medioppia subpectinata
GGGTGCGATCTTTAAGGTTATAAACACCTGATTTAAAACTTTTGAGCAATTCATATCATTGGTTGATATCCAATACAGTGATTTAGTTCTATATATTATAACTGTGAGTCTATTTATTAGTGCTTTTTACTTAAAACAAAAATAGGTAATATTTTTTAATGTTATCGATACCATAACTTTCGGGTGAAATTACCACTACTTGAAATAATTTTAGAACTTTCTATACATGAAATTAAAGAGACATTATGAGTGCATAAAATAGCGTTTAAATCAATATGATGGCATATACCAAAAAAATTTGGCAATCGTTTAAACATGACTGTATTTAAAAATCCGGTTTATTTGTGAATACCCTTATAATACTGGTATTTATCACTTAAAAATCTATTTTTGAATAATATGTTATTAAATAATTTATATTTGTTTGGAAATTAATTAATATATAATTGATTATGTATTTTAAATAGGTCTTTACACATATTTTTAAATGTAAATATTAAAGGAGATTTTTTCCATAAACTAATATTGTATTGAAAATATTAATAAATTACTCAAAACCATTAACAGCCAGGTTATAAATTAATTGGACGTGATTTTTGCTTAACCTTGTTAAATTTTTATTCATGATTCATGAATAATGTTACCTTGTTTTAATTATCTTATGCCCATTAATACAAATCATTGTTAATTCCAACAACCCTATTTATATTAATGTAACTATATATGTGATTATCTATACAGTAGAGTATCAATTATAATGCATTAGTGCAACATGAATGCGACCTGTAGAAGTACCTGCTCAAAACATTAAACATTCACACTAGTTGTATATTATAATATTAAATTACGTGTTATTAAATGATTATGTTTATATACAATTAATTATTAATTATTGTAAATTTTAATATATTATGATCACATTTTATTTTATATATGTTATGCTTTAATTTAAATGTTTATATATTACAATATTATAATTTACATTAAAATCAATATTTAATTTATTTGATTGATAAATAAATATGTGGCTATTTATTCCATTGAATTAATGACAAAGTTATCACTTTAAATTTTATTTTATTAATTCAATTAATTTAAAGTATTGGATTATATTAATTATTATTAAATCATTAAATAATATACTGTTTAGCTATAAAATAATTCTAATTTTTTTTATTAACCTAGACACAATTTGCAATGAGTGGCTTTTGCGTGAAAATCTATAAATAATTATTTCACTGATCGATTCATAAGTAGTATCATATTCATCAAAAAGATCATAATTATAATCATCATAATCAGAATCACTATGACCATAATCACAAGACCACTCATCTTCATTAATAATTTCTTTAAGATAATAACAATTTACGATTACGTGTCGCAAACGTGCGCATGCGTCAAACGTATTGTTATCAAATATGTCCGATTGATTTACATGTCCGGTAATTTTACATGATCGTAATTGTGTGAAATATTTGTTGATTATATCGAAAATTACATAATTAATGCGGTTATTATAGTTATTACAATAATTATTTTACGACGAACTAATGTCCGAATCAATTAACGTAAGTCTCGTAAGTTTACGACAACTTAAGCCAATTTCATGAAACCTATTGGATACGTCTTTGATTACACGGAACTCACAGCGCATTGTTAGGCCTATTAATGCCGACAATTGCGATATACCAATGAATATGGTGTTAATGTTATTATTGTCGGCTATTTTAATTGATATGTCAAGTAATTGTATTGTTTGGAAATTGTTTTTAGCAAACCGTTCGTACAATTCAATTGTGTCGGCTTTAATTAGGTCAAATAATAATCCAGTTATTTTATTAATTGCTATAGATGGTTTGTTGTTAATAATAACGTTCATTAGATCTAGCACACTTTGAAGGCCAGTTTTGCAATGGATTTCAATTTTTAGATCTTCTATTAGTGTATGAATTGATATTTTCTTCAATTTAGTACACAATTGAATGTTTTGAACCAAACTTTCATTTTCGTACCAATTGTGAGAAAATGTCATTATTTTCAATGATTTCAATTGTGGGCCAAAGTATACGATTTTGATGAAACTCGGATTCTGGTGCCTAAGAATGTGGGCCTAAATAATGAGACCAATTCCAAGATTCTAGCTGCACGGCAACTGGGCTAATATAATACATTATCATTTAGCCCAATAATTAGGTAACAACTGTCACATGATTTACCAATATTTTAATTATTTTTCAATGTTGACATTTTGAGATAATTGTTTTGTTGACAAAATAAAGTACTGAACTTATTAAATATTATTTAAATAATTAGCATCAAAATGACAATTATAATATGTAATATTTACAGAACAATTAATGTTTTAAAATATATTATGAAAATATCTAAAGATATTATGTAATGAGTTATTATTAATAATCATAATTCCTATGCTAAAAAAGTTCAACTTTCATTAAAAAAAAAGTTTTAACTAGATATTTTATTACCATTATTGTTGTTTTTATCTGAATACAAATCAATAATAAATAATTGAATATAAAGTACGTTGCACTAAAAATACTCACATTTACACGATTCTAAACACATTGAGAAGTTATGTTAATACCACATAAATTAATACATTGATTATAAAATTAAATAATTTTGTTTATATAAATTGAAATCTTGATCAGTTAAATATTAAATATGAAAAAATACACTTGTCTGTCATTGTCATGAACCGGCACTGAATGTTCCTGGGAACATTTATTGCATTATAATTTATGCCACTAAATACTTTCATACTTGGTGATTCATATATAGTATGTTACTAATATTAATGGGGGCTTAACTATATTTATATATGATAAACTTAATAAATATAGAAATTTACAAAGGGCAGTCGATAATTAAAAAAGCGTAATGTTTATCATGATTAATGAACGAGAAAGCATAAATGTCAGACAAAATTCACGTCTAATTATTTTTAAACTGTGCCGGTTCCTGGTCATTGTCTTGTTGTTTGAAATAGGATTACCGTATAATTTAATACAAATGTGAATATCTGTAAAATAAATAAATATTTATAATTTAGTTATTAATGAATTAAATACCGAAATAAGTGTTGATTTATTGATTTGAGCCAATCCTCCGATAGTTAAGCCAAACGTATGACTATTTCTAACAGCAGTCGTAAACGTAAGCCATTCCCTGTACTCAGTCAGAGACATATCCCTCACATTCACGCCATTCAACGCGTCATTAATTTTAATGCGTTTTGCATTTAAACTATCACATAATATAAACGTAACAATGATCTGGATAATCATGACTATTACATTCATGATTACACCATTAAAAATCTCATGAATTGGTGTAAATTGATCATGTAATACTAATAAATAAATGAAAAACATTATTGAAAATATTGATGCAATTAAATTAACGATCCAATTATAAGAAAATGCCACATCGATCAATTTAACTGATTTGTGTATATCAAGATACAATGATTTATTATTAAACAATTCGGTAGCCATGTCATTTGATTCACCAAGCTTGTTTTGATTCAGATCTGAAATATACAGTATTATAGACTATTTAATAGAAACTTTAAAATAAATAGACTTTTTAAACAATCATTTAACATTAAAATTACCTTGAAATAAATTGATCAAACATTTATGTATGTTATTTAGTTTATGCGTATAAATAATTACGATAATCCAAATCGTACTAGTCAATGTGCAGAATGATAAAAATTGACCAATGTCTAATATGATAGTTATTATGGTGTAAATATTTATACCGACATTTACTGTACGAATGCCATGGATTATAAAGTATGAAAATTCAATTAACATGCAAAGCAATATAATAAAACATAATCTGAATGAAATTTGTGCAAGGTCAATTTTGTCAATGCATTTATGCACAATTTTTACATTTAATTTTACATTAATTATGTACATATTTGATATAGACGAAATATTTCTTAAACTTATAAACACATACATTAATATTTTAATGTGATCAGGCAAGTTTGCGCCAAAAAATCTATCAGTGAAGTAATTAGCATTTATATATACAAAAAGTATCGAGATTATCTTTATAAATGTTATAAAATTCAAGTAAATATAACCATAGTATTTGACCCAGTTACTTTGTTGTATATTAAAGTCCGTATTAATGGATAAACCGGCAAATGTTAGGCCAATAATGCGATGAAACCAAAGCAATGGTCTTATTATTAAACGCAATACTTTGCAATTAGCCATGGTTATTTTAATAATACTGTTGAACAAACTATTGTTTTATTTAATATGCACAGTTTTCCTGCACGAAATGCTATGAATAAATAGTTTTAATCAACTAATACCTAATGCATGCAATAATACGATTTAATTATTTTGTTTACGCTGCAATATATTTTAATTATTGGCAAATTGAATAGAATTTGAGATAATTATTTTGTTTACAATACAAAATATTACAGACATTAAATATAATTTAAATAATTGACATCAATAATGTCATATGCTAAAACAATTAAATCATAATGAATAGTATAATAAAACATAAAATATCATTAATTTATATACCGTACAAATGTTACTAGAATGGTAGGCTTGATCTGCAGTTTTTCCCTCAATACACCGTTTATTGGGGATTGCAATGACATACAGTGTAATCTCTGTACACATGCCGTTTTATAATTAATACTTTGAAATGTAAAAAATGTTTTTTATACAGTTGGAGACAGTTAAGACTAGTAACAACATGAACAGAAAATAAAAGGATAAAGTTCAGTGTTAATGGGTAAAATGCTAAAAAGGACTATGCCCATTCGTGTAATATAATGCACTCAGGAATTATTGTTATAAAATGAAAGTACATTTAATAAATAGTCGAATGATATATTGCACATGTCCATATGCTTTTGGGTCTGGCTGTAGTGACTTTTATCTGTAAAATTTTAAAAATCAAATCTTTTATTTTATAAATAAGTATATAATATTATATATCAATAGAAAGAAATTGATGAGTAGAATCGAAATCCGAAAATATTTCCCAAATTTGACATAATCGGTAAAGGTTATATCAAAATTTAAAAATTTTGGAACTGTTATTCAGGTGTTTTATAGTGAATAACGTAATAACTGTACGTAATTTATATCAATTTCAATTATGCTTACAATGATAATTAATTTCGCAAATTATAAATATAAATTTTTTAAATATAATAGGAGTTTGCGCAAAAATAATGAA
Source organism: Medioppia subpectinata (assembly GCA_905368565.1). NCBI lineage: Eukaryota > Metazoa > Arthropoda > Arachnida > Sarcoptiformes > Oppiidae > Medioppia > Medioppia subpectinata. The sequence continues at coordinate 5,251 of CAJPIZ010002314.1, forward strand.
GAAAATGCCAAAATCTGTGCATTTAAAATTTTGACCAATTTTTATTTTAGTAATTTAATTATTTATGTAAATCCAATTAAAATTGATGAGAAAGGAGTAAAATAATTACGCCACTCACTATAAAAACGTATAGAATTGTCAAGAAATTTTTAATTTTTTAATTAACATTTTTTAATTATATCCGAATTTTATAATTCTTTCAGAATATTATTTTTCTTATCCGTACCTTTCTATTGATATATAATATAATATACTTAGTTATATTACACGAATGGGCATATTTTTTTTAGCATTTTACCCATTAACACTGAACTTTATCCTTTTATTTTCTGTTCATGTTGTTATTAGTCTTAACTGTCTCCAACTGTATAAAAAACATTTTTTACATTTCAAAGTATTAATTATAAAACGGCATGTGTACAGAGGTTATACTGTATGTCATTGCAATCCCCAATAAACGGTGTATTGAGGGAAAAACTGCAGATCAAGCTTACCATTCTTGTAACATTTGTACGGTATTAATATTATGATTATCAAGTTGTTAGTGCATATGAACTAAATTCAATAGATAACTTTAAAATGATTTGCTTTATAATATAACTTATTTATAATTACAAGGATGCACTATTTTTTAGTGTATTTGTTTTATGTGCACACATACCTTGGGCACATTATTAGCAATATAATTGACATTGTTGTACTTATAGTACTTGTAATTGATTAATTATAACCACTTCAGATAAAGTGAAATTAACTATGTAAAGTAGAACTTTATAATAGAAAAATTTAAAGGTTAATATTGATAATCACATAATATATTGAGAAAAGCTAATTAAGTTAAGTACTTTTCGGTTAAAAAACGATATATAAACGATATAAACACATATCAATAGTATTGATTCAATACAAACACAAAATATTTATTTAATATAAAACATTATAAGAATTATTGATTTAATATTTTTAAAATGTTTGTTAAATATTATATTAACATTGTTTTAATGACAATTAGTTTATGCCTGACTTATAGTAATTGTATTGATGTGAAGACAACATCGGGTGTAGTGAGGGGTCAGACGATAGATGTGTTGAACGTAAGTATTGACCAGTTTTTGGGTATACCTTATGCCGAACCACCCGTCGGGAGACTCCGGTTCGCCAAACCTGAACCCATCAAAACACTCAAACCGGTAAAAATACACTTATTTATAAAATGTAAATTTTAAAAATTAATTTCTATTGATTTAATTTTAGGATATAATCGATGCGACAAAACCTAAAAACTCTTGCACTCAAGACAAGAGCGCTTTACCACCGGAAGCGCCTATAAGTGAAGACTGTTTGGTATTAAACATATGGACACCAAATGCGGGCAATAATAACACAAACAAATCACAGCTCAAACCCATTATGTTTTGGATACACGGAGGGGGTTATACCGGGGGCTCAATATTTATGGATATATATAACGGAAAAGTTTTGGCCACAAATGATGTGATGATTGTCTCAACAAACTATAGGTTAGGACCGTTTGGTTTCCTATACGGGGATCGGGAGGACGCGCCCGGAAATGTTGGACTCTATGACCAGTTATTGGCTCTCAAATGGGTATCAATTGATAGCTTGTTTTAATCATAATTTTTATTGAGTGATGAATTAATATATAAATTAATTATATAATAATAGGTTAGAGAAAATGCTGAACAGTTTGGCGGAGATAGGGATCAGATCACTATATTTGGTGAGAGCGCCGGGAGTTGGTCCGTATCGACACAGATATTCAGTCCGTTAACAAAGGGCTTATTCAAGAGGGCTATTATGGAAAGCGGGGCCATTGTGTACAGCAAAAGCCGGGACCCGATCAGCACCGGTGAGGCCTTACAGGCGGCCAAAGATATGGCAAAACATTTTAATTGTAGTGAATCTGAGGATTGGTTACAATGTTTACGAGGATTGCCGGCCGATAAGCTACAGACGGTCACAATCTTCCCGACATTCCCGGTCTTAGGGACTGAATATTTGCCTATTTCTGCCCAAAAAGCGTTTGCAGAGAAAAACTTTCGGACAGGTATTATCTTAATTTTATTTTATATGCAATTGATTAAAATTATATTGATAGTAAAAATGTTGTAAATATTTTATTACATTTAGATAAATACAATATATTAATAAATCTAATTTACATTTTTTATATCTACCCATTAGATATTGATCTACTGACAGGGCTCGTGAGGGACGAGGGTTCAAACCTCGCCGAGCTTATGGTCGGACCTTTGCCTAACCCCCTGACCGTACAGTCATTCAAACAATACATTAATAAAACCAACGCTATATACCGGGGTCTCGATGTCCAGCTATGGACAGACTATTACTTGCAAAATGTGAACCAATCGGACCCCCGGGCCCTGCGCTGGGCTTTCTATAACTTTTTCGGGGACATCACAAACAAATGTCCGACATATTTGTTTGCCAAACAATTTTACTTAAACCGGGATCAATCTCATAATGTATATTTTTATGAGTTAACGTTTGAAAATGCTGTAATCGCTAAACTTATGAAGTGCGATCCAGAGACCATGGGCATTTGTCACGGTATGGATATACCATATGTGTTTGGCTTACCGTTGACTACACCGGGATTTACACCCGACGATCTTGCGCTCAGTCGTGCGGTTATGACAATGTGGACACGGTTTGCAAAATACGGGTATTTATAGTTTAATTGTTATATTTAATTACAAATTAATTTAAATTTAATAGTTAATGCTTAATATTATTGCAATAAAACAGAACCCCTGATGATAAATGGCCTCAATTTCTAGATAATAATCGCGTGAATATATTTGAATTAAATCCTAAAACATTGGGCCGTCTGTTGGATAATCCTTATGCTAAAGATTGTGATGGATTTTGGCATGATTATTATTTTTAATTTTATCTTAATTAAACTTGAAAAGTTTATGGTCAATAAGTTACTAACTTATAAATCTTTTTAAATAATATATATTTAAATAAAAATAACAATTTGAAAGATTTAATAATTATTATAATCAAGAGTGCTTTAACTTACAGTTATACATTACGCATCACCATAGGATTTACACCATGGTGTAAATTTATAGCACTCATGATAAATTATAATTATAAATACATTTCATTTTAAAAACATATTTCTATTTTATTGTCAACTTACGATTGATGAAACAATAAATTAAATGTATTATGAACAAACAAATAAAATAAAGTATTGGACCAAATGAAAACCTATAAGCCCTAGTTCACAAAGTATATTTAGTGAATATTAGATAAACTATAATAAACTACGTCAACATTATTGCACAAATAACACTTGTTAGTAAATATTCTAACATTGTAGTACTGTAGATTGTTCATTAGAATTTTATGCTTGTAAAAACAAACATGAATATAAAATTGGAAAAATTAAAATATACATTTGACACTATTTATTTATTGCCCTTCAAAATGGTATTATTTATTAACCCGAAAACAAAAATAATTTTTCAATTTTTATAATAATGTTTATAGTCTATAAATTATAGAATTCTAGTGTAGAATTTTTCATCAGAAAGATGAATTATAATTAAGCTAAAGTAAAATACTTATACAGTAATGTAAAAAATTAATGGTTAATACTAAATAATTTGTATGGTGATTAACTTAATTGATTGATCAATGCAATTTAATTATTACTTTAATATTAGTATTTATTAAAAGTACCCAAAGTACCTATGTAACTTCAGGGTTACTTTATTAAAGTACAGATACGTTATAAATAAAAATTAAAGGTTAATATTAAATAATATCTATAGTGATGAGTCTACTCACTCAACAACTTACTGTTAGTCGATTGATCAATGCTATTTAATTATTACTTTGGTATTTGTACTTATTAAAAGTACCCAAAGTGCATATGTAACTTCAGGGTCAAGATGTCCAAAAATGTAGGCTTTGCCCATATGCTCCCATAGACAATATATTATAATTTAATCTTTTTTAATCTTTTGAACACTATGTTGAGGGTTACTTTACCACGATATATAAACGATATAATTACATCAACACAAACACTAAACATTTATATAATATAAAATATTATAGGAATTATTGATTTAATATTTTAATAATGTCTGTTAAATATTATATTAACATTGTTTTAATGATCACTAGTTTATGCCTGACTTATAGTAATTGTATTGATGTGAAGACAACATCGGGTGTAGTGAGGGGTCAGACGATAGATGTGTTGAACGTAAGTATTGACCAGTTTTTGGGTATACCTTATGCCGAACCACCCGTCGGGAGACTCCGGTTCGCCAAACNTATTGACCAGTTTTTGGGTATACCTTATGCCGAACCACCCGTCGGGAGACTCCGGTTCGCCAAACCTGAACCCATCAAAACACCCAAACCGGTAAATATTAGATTTATTTAAAAAATGTAAATTACAAAATAACTTTATTTTCTTTAATTTTAGGATATAATCGATGCGACAAAACCTAAAAACTCATGCATTCAAAACGTGTCATTACTTGTCCCAAATCTAACGATCAGTGAAGACTGTTTGGTATTAAACATATGGACACCAAATGCGGGCAATAATAACACAAACAAATCACAGCTCAAACCCATCATGTTTTGGATACACGGAGGGGGTTATACCGGGGGCTCTATATTTATGGACATTTTTAACGGCAAAGTTTTGGCCACAAATGATGTGATGATTGTCTCAACAAACTATAGGTTAGGACCGTTTGGTTTCCTATACGGGGATCGGGAGGACGCGCCCGGAAATGTCGGACTTTTTGACCAGTTATTGGCTCTCAAATGGGTATCAATTGATCGCTTATTTTAATCAAAATTTCTATTGAGTAATGAAGTGATGTATAAATTAATTATATAATAATAGTTAAGAGAAAATGCTGAAAAATTTGGCGGAGATAGGGATCAAATCACTATATTTGGTGAGAGCGCCGGCAGTTGGTCCGTATCGATACAGATATTCAGTCCGTTAACAAAGGGTTTATTCAAGAGGGCTATTATGGAAAGCGGGGCCATTGTGTACAGCAAAAGCCGGGACCCGATCAGCACCGGTGAAGCCTTACAATCGGCCAAAAATATAGCAAAACGTTTTAATTGCAGTGAATCTGAGGAGTGGTTACAGTGTTTGAGAGAAATACCGGTCGATAGGCTACAGACGGTCACAATCTTCCCGACATTCCCGGTCTTAGGGACTGAATATTTGCCATTTTCTGCTCAAAAAGCTTTTCAAGAGAAGAATTTTAGGACAGGTATTGGATGAATTTTATTTTATATTTAATTAACGATTTTAATTCTAGTTTTGTATAAAATTGTGCTAAAAATTTTAAATGGTTTCAAACATAAACAATTAACATTAAACATAATTTATATTATTCAAATTTCCAATAAGATATTGATCTACTGTCAGGCTTAGTGAGAGATGAGGGCTCAAGTTTGGCAGAGACTATGGTCGGACCCCTACCTAACCCTCTATCCGTCCAGTCATTTAAACAATACATTAATAAAACCAACGATATATACCGGGGTCTCGATGTCCAGCGATGGACAGACTATTACCTGCAAAATGTGAACCAATCGGACCCCCGGGCCCTCCGCTGGGCTTTCTATGACTTTTTTGGTGACATCACAATGAAGTGTCCGACTTATTTGTTTGCCAAACAATTTTACTTAAACCGGAATAAGTCACATAAAGTTTATTTTTATGAGTTAACTTATGAAAATCCTATAATAGCTAAACTTTGGAAGTGCGATCCAAAGACCATGGGCATTTGTCACGGTATGGATATACCATATGTGTTTGGTTTACCGTTAACTACACCGGGATTTACAGCCGAAGATCAGTCGCTTAGTCGCGCGGTTATGACAATGTGGACACAGTTTGCAAAATACGGGTATTTAAAACAAAGTTATTACATTTTATCGCATGTTTAAGAATTAGTAGATTATGCTTAATATTATTGCAATAAAACAGAACCCCTGATGATAAATGGCCTCAATTTCTTGATAATAATCGCGTGAATATATTTGAATTAAATCCTAAAACATTGGGCCGTCTGTTGGATAATCCTTATGCTAAAAATTGTGATGGATTTTGGCATGGTTATTATTTTTAATTTAATCTTAATTAAATTTGACAATTTTAACGTCAATTAATAAATAAATTATAAGATAAAGTGGTATAAACATGATAAATATTGTATATTTATTTAATATTAAAAATTTATTAATAGAATTTTACAATAAATGTTTACAACAAGATTGAATACAGAAATCTTGATTTATATAAATTATTAAAAATATACAAATAAATAACATCAATATAAATCAACATTTAACTAGTTATATATAAATTAATAGTATATTAAAATATATTTATAATTTATGATTTATTAAATAATAAATTGTATTTTGAGCAAATTTATAATTTTATAGTTATAGTTACAATTAATTATCAACATCACATTTAGTGTATGACCACGAGTAACAGTATTTACCGCAACTCTTGCCCACCATAAGTTGTCTGTGTCTAATATATAATTCAGTTTTTAGCCACAAATTACGTGTATCATTGCAATCAATTTTACCATGAGATAATGATAACATATTATTCTTATTTGAATTGAAAAACACCTTAAAACTGTTTTGATCGATGTAGGTAGCTATAAGTGTGTAATTATTGAATTGGTTCACATCATATTCACTTAATCTGGCTGCGTACGAAAACATTAAGCTAACAGAAACATTAAAATTAGCAAACGAATCCTTATCAAATAAATGATCAGTTATACCAGGGTAAATGCGTATAGAAAGTGGAGGGAAAGCAGTATTAGGGGTGGTAAACACCAATACATTTGCCGGTATATGTGTTATGGATGTGTCGTCGATATGCAGCCTTCTAAGGCCTTTCATTGCGTAAAATGCCCTGGTGCCAATTGATTTTAATGATTTTCCACCCAGGTATAGGTACGTTAAATTTGACATTTCATCAAACGCATTCGGGGGAATCGTTTCTAAATTAATGTCGCGCAGATATACAGATTTAATTGCACCCTGTTCATTTATTATGGCAAATATATCTGTGCCGTTTGGGCTAGTGGCAGATTTATGAACAAGGTGTCTCGTGTTATTCACCTTGATACGTTGCAATTGTTGATCCATAAAAGCCTGGCTATCAATATGTGTCATATGGCAGTTGTCGTCCATTTCCACGATCTGAAACCTGATGTCAGCGAATGTGTTCGCATGTATTGCCGCCACACTTGTATTGGCCAATTGTAATTTATAAATAATTTTATCGCCAGCGGTTAGTTGCTTGCTCAATTTGTGCATTACTTGTTTCAGGTCAGTTATTTCTATTCCCGTACATATCCACGCAATATTATTTATTTCTTTAACATTGTATGTATAACAACTACATGGTCGCATTAATTCCGGTGCCGGACATTTAACCGACCCTGTCGCTGATATTGTGCTGATTGAGTTTGCTAGTATGATAGCATTTAGAATTATATAAGGTACAAACATTATTATAATAATTTATTTTTAAAAAAGTATTTTATTTAAATTAATTATACAATTAACCAATTTATTACGATTTTATACTTTAAAGAAAATGGTCTAAACATATTATGTAAATGTGCTAAAGTATATGTACTATACAAGTGATTAACAATTTGTTTGATCACCTAGTTAATTACAAATTCTCGGTATTTCATATAATATTACAATTAAGCAAACATTAATACATAATAGTTATATTTTTTAATTGTTTTATAATGAGTTTTTAATTATTATCAATTAATTATCTAATCAGATTTACATAGTTAGATTAAAATTATTCATGTTAGAGAATAACCATAGGAATAACATGCAATTCCGTGTTGTTACCTTTATGGGATGGTAAATCTATTAGTAGATTTGAATACAATGTAGCATGATATATTATTATTTTAGACAGAATTATAGAATTAGTTTGCATTCATAGACAATATTGTACAAACCGGCTTTGCGTGATCACTGTTATAAACGTTGCAATATACATTATGAAATATCATCAATCAAGTGTATTATAATTATTTAAATCATTAATCATACACAAATTATTTATTTAGACATATATGGGGTAATGCCATGAAAACAATCTGATAATAAGTCTGTTTTATAGCAAATATGAAAAATATAAAAATTGACATAAAAGGAAAAATCAATTTACGGATCATTTCACCAAAAAATAGCAAATATCGGGAAAATGTCAACAATTTATGCACCGATTTCTTGTCATGAATGCCAACACTGGCCGGAGATATGTCTCCCGAAAGCATTTGAAACACCAATAAATCCATGGGTTTAATACCATGTTTATAATTGTAGTAATTTAATGCTTGCGAAAACACCGATATCGTTAACGCAGTAATAATCAAAACACTGCCGCCGAGTCTTAAGCCTATAAAATAGGACGCGTCGCCTATAATGGCGTAAAACCGGTGATTTTGTTCACGAATTGTGATTAAAACCAATTGTCGAATAATAAATAGTAAAGGAATAATACATATCAGTAATGGTTTATTATAGCGATGTCTAACTGTATTTACATAGGGTTTATATAATGAAAGACCTATTGTGTAGAAATGAGTGCCGGCTTTTGTCATTATCAGCGATTCTG
>CAJPIZ010002315.1:0-13969 GCA_905368565.1 Medioppia subpectinata
TCAGTTTAAAAATAATACAACACGAGTCGACGCTGGCGTACAGTGACGTCGGCAGTGATACGGGTGAGGCCGACGGCGGCGCCGACACAGACGAGACCGAAGGGGCGAGTGTTATAACCGCCGAATCTAATCGAAAGGGCAAAAAATTGATTCCTCAAAGCGCCAAAAAGGCGTCAAAACATTTTAATAAAGCCTTATCTCATGACGAAGTCGAACACGAAGAGAGCCATCCGACGGCCGCCAGTCGACAAAGCTTTCACACAACCTCTTCCTCCACGTCTTTGGTCACAGAAATGAATGCAACGAATATCACAAATCAGTCACAATTAGGAGATCTCTTGGATCGCAAGTTAGAGGCTTTGATTAGAGAGTGGCACTCGAACTCAGACCTCCTCTTCAGCATTCATCCATTGGATGGAAGTCTTCTCGTTTGGTAAGTTCTTAATCATTAAAATACTGATATTTTGTGTGTGATATATAATACTGGTAATCCAATCAACTCACCAACCTGCTCAGCTCGGGCACAAGGAAGGCAGTCGGCGTTTAGTTGAAGAGAAGCGCATAGGGTTTGCGGTATGGAGAACCTCTGCGCCGGTGTATGTCTCACAACATTGCACTCTATTCCCCGAACTTCTATCTCGACCTCAAATCCATACACTTTCCGAACTCGTCGTCGCTAATAGACGTTCACTCGAAAGAAACCAATAAATCAAACCAAATAAACGCCGAAAGCTGTACCGCCGCCGCACCTACTCTTCAGACGCCCACTGTCTGTATGTTAACTAAACATATCAACGGGTCGTTGAATCTGTGGAACCTTGGCTTTGGAGAGGGATCTCATTTCACACAAGTGCTCAGTATAAGTCATACGTCGCGAGTGTGTGGCCATCGCTTCCGCGTTAATGACGTGACCTGTCATCCAGTTTTACCGCTTTTGTTGACCACTTCTCACCACAATTTGCCGGGATATTTGCCCACCGGTGACGAGACGCCTAATTCGTCACTCACGGCGAGTCCGATCGCTTCGCCCACTCCCGACAGTTTGGCCAAAAGAGCGGGACTCCAGAACACAGGCTTTTGTTCAGAGCTGATACTGTGGAGAGTGGATCCGGTGGGACCCCTGTCTAAGTCGGGTGGTGTGAGTGAATTGGCGCGAATCAATTCACTTCAATTATCGGCATTCGCTAACGTGGCGTGGATTCCAACACTGCTTCCCAGCACTACCATTGGCTCCATTTCCAACTCTCCGAGCGCTTGCTTTGTCGCCTCAGACGGCAAACAACTTCGCATATATCAGGCCGTAGTCGACGCCCGCACTCTATTGGCTGAGGTGTCGTCGGCTGAGCGTAAGGCACGTAAGCGAGATGTGAGTCCATCGGTCAGCGACGACAGCACCTCATCAGAAGCGGGTCAATACAGACACGTTGTGAGAGATTCGTTCAAAATTGTGAGCCTTCAGTCAACCGCGAGACCCGGTTGTGTCCTCGAACTGAACGCCATTTCAGACGCCGTTCACGACTGGAAGAACACACAACTATTGCATGTATTCCAAGAGCAGCTCATCCGAGGCGACAGCTCTGATGCCTTTCAGTGTTGGAGCGAACGGCAGAAGAAACAGAAAGGCTTAGCGGACAGCAGTTTGGGCGCTGTCGTCGACTTAAGACACAGCGCTGTCTTCGAAGAGCCCTTTTATTTGGTCGTAATCGAGAAGAACGACAGCCAACAGTCAGTGCTACACATGTGGCGGCTATTGATCGCATCGCAACCCCAAACCGATTCCAGTAAATACTCTTACGTTCCCGACAGCAATATAGTGCAGGAAAACAGCGATCACTCCAACACTTCTTCGCGAAGCAATTCGTTCGATATGAACGAAAAGCCCGAACACACGGCCCACAAGTGCCACGAAAATCAAAGCCATAGCCATTCAAACGTTGTTTCGCCGCTTAGAATCACTACCGAAAAGGTTTGCACTCAAGTTCTGCCACTGCCTCCAGAGGTGGAAGTGATTCACGCGACACCCGCTGCCGGACATTTAAGCTCATCCAACATATATCCGGCGTGTTTTGCTCCGTATCTGATTGTCACCGCTTGTAGTGATGGAAAGATTCGCTTCTGGAGATGCAGTGAAGAGCAAAACGATAACGAGAAGAGTGTCTACAATTGGGTGGAATGGGAAATGTTGACCAAAATCGAGGAGTCGAGTGCTTTTGAAGTGCCGGGTCTACCGCTGTATGTGTCGTGTTCTTATAGCGGTCGAGTCGCCTGTGCCTATAAACAGGGACAGTCCTTCTCCAGACCTTCAGCCCGAAACCCGAACCAAAGATTCATTAATATAACGCTTTCTATCATTGAATGCGAATCGACCGGTGGTTCCGAATGGGTTTTGGAGGACACCATTCAGATCAAGAATATTCCGTTGCCTCAAACGGACCTTAATTTAGGCATCGATTTGGGACCTCTGGTCGACACAACAATTCGCAACAAATGGACATCAAATACATTAGTGAATCGCTTGACGAGCGGAGGCGACGAACACACCACTGAGCACAGGGGCGCCAATAATATCCAACGCCTCTTATCTGTTCCGAGTTATACAACACTGCAATCGCTTAAGAAAATAATCTCCGAAAAGGGAAATCAATTTACATTATCGCAGAAATCTTTAGTACAACTCGATTGGGTGTCCACTGAAGACGGTTCTCATGTGCTGACCGTTTCCGCGGGCTCTAAGATAACACTGTTTACACCCGTGTCCACAGACATAGCGCAGGCGAACCTACAGGCGTTAAAGGCTTCCGAGAAGACAATGAACGCCTCGTCGAACCGAACTCTCCTAAAACAGGCCTCTTCTATGGGTCCCATCTCTAGAGGCGAAGAGATTCGATGGATGACATTGCGTACCACCGATTTGACGACTGCCGATGGGTTGCCACCACTTCCTATGCAATTATCATGGGTTAGAGATGGCATTCTTGTGGTCGGAATGGATAACGAAATGTTGATTTACACGCAATGGAAGAGCAACTCAATTGTCAAGTCGAGCGAATCTGTGGTCGAAATAACGGAATCAAGAATTCTAACCGAAAAAGAGCTCTTAACTCACGCACAGGAGTCCTCGCAGTTACGACTCCCAACACACCCGAGTGCTGTTCCGCGCTCTCCGTCTGTCAATAAGTTAACCACTGGTACGACAAGTGAGCACAAGAAGAGCGCACAATCAACTGATGGCCAACAAAACGAGTCACTTCCCAACTTCTCTCACTTGCCTGACTTCGGCATATTCGAGGCGAGTCGACTCGCGTGTCCTGTTCTGCCCCAATACCATCCCAAACAGTTGATGGAGTTGTTAGCGTTCGGCAAAATCCATAGGGTTCGGGCCATTCTCGGCCATTTGGTCTCGTGTTTGGCTTCTGTTAATTCACAGCAAAACGCATTGCAATATCAGACGAGTTTAGGCAAGAGTTTGGAAAAGCGAAGCGATTCGGAGCGGAGTCCGCGTTCGTGGCTTCGGTCGCGCACTCTATCAGTAGCGGCGCCGACGTCTCCGCACCAACAGAACAGTCCTCTCGATTCGGATAACTTCCCTATAATTGCAGAAGAAGTGCAATTAGATTACACTGAAATCACTTCCATACGACCCCTTCCTCTCTATTCACTCATCGAAGCCGACGATAGAAACGAATTTCAATCGCAGGACAAATCACAAATGGACAATGACTTGGATTACGACAATTTGTTTGACTCTAACTTTAAGACACAAGTGGAGGAGACGTTAGACGAGATTTTGGGCAAAAATGCTTTCAATTTTAATACTCGGCCAAAGAAAACGACGAGAAAAGAGAGAGACTTAACCAACTTTGGCCAAAGACAGGCCCGTATTCTGACCAAAATGTTAACGCACTCTCATTTGCCGGGTCTGTCAAGTCTGGATCAAATGCATTTGCTTGCTTTGGCCGATTCGGTCGCCTCTTTCAATCCACACGCAGACAAGAGCTCCGCAAATATAAGTCGTAAAGAAGAGGACGGCGGCGCCGAAGCCATGCCAGTCGACAATTCAATAGTTTCGGCCGATTCTCTGGACAACTGTGGACTCAGATATCTGTTAACAATGCGACAACACGTATATCTTCTTCGATGCCTTCCATTAGTTCAGCGAAGAATTCTCCAAAAGGAAGGTTTAGGCACTCATAGCATCGTTTGGGCCTTTCATTCGGAAACGCAGGAAGAATTGGTTCAATTGGTTCCCTCCATATCTAAAGATAACGCCAATTGGAGTGAACTGCGAGAGATTGGGGTCGGCTTTTGGATCAGAAACAACGCATTGCTTCGCAAATTGATTGAACGCTTAGCGAAAGCGGCTTTCCTTAAGGCACAGAACCCTTTGGATGCGGCGCTCTTCTACTTAGCCATGAAAAAGAAGTCATTAGTTTGGGGTCTCTTCCGATCGGTTGGCGACAGGAAAATGACCGACTTTTTTGCCAATAACTTCACTGACGATAAGTGGAGAAAAGCGGCGCTAAAGAACGCGTTCGCACTGATGGGCAAACAGCGCTTCGAACACGCGGTCGCTTTCTTCCTGTTGGCCGGCGCTGTTTGGGACGCCGTCGAGGTTTGCCTCTCCAAACTCGATGACTTGCAGTTAGCGATGGTTGTCGTCCGGCTCTATGAGGGCGACATCGAGACCACTCCCGAGAATCTGCGACGACTTCTGTTCCAAGAAGTGTTGGGCCGCAAGAGAGACGGTTCCGACTATAGGCCGAGTCACGCGCATCCGAACCCCTTTTTGCGAAGTATGGCCTATTGGATACTCCAAGACTACAGCACAGCTCTGACCACTCTTCTGGAGAGAGATGTCGGCACTTCTCATCCCAAGTATATATGCAGTGACACCGACTGCGAGGGAGTGGGCGTCAGTCCCAGTGTTTTCAATTTCTATCTCTATCTGCGGACTCAGCCGTTGATCGTTAGGCGACAGTTCGCTCAGACTGTCAGAGAGAAGAAGGAAAAGTTGGCCAACAATTCAGATTCGGCGGTTATAACACTCGCCCCTTCGGTCTCGTCTGTGTCGGCGCCGCCGTCGGCCTCACCCGTATCACTGCCGACGTCACTGTACGCCAGCGTCGACTCGTGTTGTATTATTTTTAAACTGATTTCTTGTAGTATTTTTTCGGCCGATTGCGTGAAAAACATCTCTTTATTGTTGAGCCAATGCATCACAAAACTGGGTTTAGTTGTACTGTCGGCGCCGTTAGGATTGGTCGACAGACTCGGCACTAATGGAATGTCTGTCTCGGCGTTAATGCTGGCCGTGAGATGAAAGTGCAGCCCCGGAGCCATCGCTGTCCCGTATATACCGAAGCTGTGAAAGTCGTGAACACTGAAAGTGCTCGGAAGTGTGGGAATGGGACCGCCGTTCAAGTGATTCTCATCGATAGTCACTTGTTGTCTCTTTTTGAATTGACTCAACGATTTCATTTGTTTCAGTCGTTGCATAATCTTCTGGCGATGTCTTTGGGTCTGCGCTCTCGGAACCACATAATTGGAAAGGCCTTCGATTTGACTCAAATTCACTAAACCGTCTTCGGGTAGAAGTGTCTGAACCCATAGGCGGCAGATATTGTCGCGACACGACGTGACCAGCATATTGGCCACTGACCCGCGCGGTAAATATTTACTGATCTTACGCCACGAGATACCAATGACGGCTCGCGGATGGGCTATATATATGAAGGAGAAGTCAATGGAACCGTTGGTATTTGTCGATTGCTCGGTGTTGTGGTGTCCGCTATTGTCGTGAACCCTTTCCAACAATGTCTTCGCAATGGGATTATTTTTGGCGGCGCTTTCGTACCATATTTTGACCAAACGATCCGATTTGCCGGCGGAGACAAAGAGTACGCCATCGGGAGAGAACTGAAGGAAATGCACGGGCGTTGAAGTAGTGCACTGCCAGACACACTGCCACTGAGCGATCGCTTCCCTATCGATATTATCGTCGGTATTATTGGTCTCGCATTTAGTTTGCTTCTCATCCGGATCTGTGGCGCTCTGAACGCTCATCAAATGCCACAATTGTATGGTCTGACCGCCGGTCAAGAGTTTAGTTCCTTCGAGATTCCATGAGATGACACTCACGGGAGAGTCGGTCTCAACGCAAGACGTTTGGATCCATTTGTAGTCGAGTTTGTGAGCGGACACCTGCTGTAAGAGTGGCGTCGGCTCGAAGATACAGATCTTGGGTCCATAAGCGGCACCGATTTTGCCCACATCTGTCGCGCAGTCGATACAATTCACTTGAATATTGCCGTAAAGAATGCCAGCGATTATCTGCACTCTCTTCAGACCCGACGACTGTATAACGACATTACATCCGGAACTGTAGGCCACGAATGGTATGCCCTCAACAGAGCCCACACTATAACAATTGTCGCCCGAATTGACGGCTCCGGTCAGCACCTGATGACAGTTCATCCTCCGATCCGATACCTCTTCTGGCCGTCGATTCGGCACTTAATTCATAGCAATGTCTCAATTAGTGATCAATTGGTGGCCGAGAATGCGATATCAAAGCACCGATAGTTAACATTTGGTGGACATTAGCGCCGATTTTGGGGACAAATATATCTGACAAATAGATGTAAACAATTATTTTCATGAATCCATTCATTCATTTCAATCACATTTCAATACAACAAAAATTATAAACAAATATTTACTCACAATTCCTGTGCATTAATTGTACGCCAATTGCAATGAATGACAAAACAATTAATTCATAATTAATTAATTTAAAAAATTTTGTGTAATAAATGACAAGTTTTTTAAAGAGATAATCAAAACAAATCCGAAACACAAACTCAATGTTTTGATCAATTCATCGCTCATTCAGTGTTTGCTTTGCCATACAATATGTGCTCTAATAGTACAACACAGACAACACTCTGTCTCTAAAGCATAGCATAGCTTCTCAATGCACAACCACTGGCCCTCTCTCTCTCCCTCTCTCTCCCTAAACACCCCTCTATTTACCGCCCCTTTTATAACAGTATAATCACAACTAATTTTAATTGAATAATCATTTTTACCATAAATAATTGATTTATGACATGATATGATTGCAAATAATGATCCAATACTTGTCGAGCCTTCAGTGCTAGCCTTATGTCATATACACAACATGTATATCATGTATATTCTGTAATATTATTCCGTTATACAGGTATATAAGAATAGCAACTATTTATGATGTTTTTATGGCTATAACTAATCAATCAGTTGTTATGATATACTATAGTGAATAGCAAATTGTTCAAATAAAACCTTTGCCACCAATACCTGCGCGCATATAAATATAAGAATAGCAACTATTTATGATGTTTTTATGGCTATAACTAATCAATCAGTTGTTATGATATACTATAGTGAATAGCAAATTGTTCAAATAAAACCTTTGCCACCAATACCTGCGCGCATATAACAGTAAATGTACCTGGTATTGGTATTACATGTGCACATATTTTAATTGCTTCGCTAATTAATGGCATGAATTTTATTTACACAGTATTATACGCACTATTGACAAGAAAATATGTCATTTTCATGTAATTAGTGTGAAGTTTAGTATCAAAGTTAACATTAAGTCTGATATTTGTATGCAAATCGCTAGTAAATATACTGTAGTAAATATACATGTATGTTATATTCACTTCTATTTGAGGCTATCATTATATTCCACTATTAGATACAAGAATATACTGCACATAATGTATAAGAATTCATTCATATAATTGTGTAATCAATATGTAATGTATATGTCTATCAATTTTACCATCATATTCGTGAGACAGAACGTTCTATATAAAACCATTCAACGATCGACCTCATTTAATTGTATTTTAATCAAATTCATTTATAAACAAGGATCAAACAGCGATGCTATACGTTAACCACAATTCGGGTGATGCCCAAAGAATAGAATAGCATAAACAGATTTAATATGAGTCCAATAGACTTGCCATAGATTTAGCATTGTTCATAGGATTAGTATTGTCCCATAGATATAACATTGCCCATAGACTTAGCATTACCCATGTTAAAGTATAGCCATAGACTTATGCTGTAATCCGCAGCTGGAATCTCATGTTAAATTCCATAGGGTGGGGCCCGGGGAGGGGTAGCCGAACGATCCTATAAAACACATTATTCATAGCTGAATTGTGGTTAAATATATTTTTAATTACAATTCAACTATGAATACAGTGAACTTTCCATATAGTAAAGCTCTATACAGTGTATTTTCCATATAGTGTACAAATTATTTTAGTTTGGCGGACACTGTATACTTGTAATGTTATTTCCGCTCCATATAGTGACTCTCTATACAGTGTAAATTCTATATAGTGGCCAAAATTTTGCTATTTTTGGCTATATTTGACTATTTTTACGCTCTTCATAGTGTTTTATGGTATGAGACAACAATTTTTAGTCTTGCAATTATTTGAAATGATGAAGTTTTATTTAAATTGATAAACAGATATGAAATTATTATCTCGAAACATTAAACAATCTCAATAAATGATTATTTTAGTATTAACAATATCATAATACTAATAAACAAGACATTTGCTTTAATATGGGAGTGTATGAGACTTTGAGAGTGATTTTTTTGGGGATACGCACAAACACTGTGACACTACACATCACAACCACACTATTACACTAACAAAGCTATAATTCAATTCCTAAAAAACGTTACGATTAACGATTCGAACTACGATAGCATTATAGGGGAGTAGAAGGAGAGGGGGTGGGTGTGGCTAACAGTGTTTGTCCTGTACGGGCTGTAATCGTATAAACTAATTGTCACTACTATTACACACATATCGCGGGCGGAAATCTGGTGGAAATTCCCAATGATCTCAACGACTAGTTTTAGTTCACATTTGATATAATTTCTATAAACGTTTAGTCATTTTATTGTTTCACTGAATTTTAGCGATTAATCTGTTTTTATCATTTCTAATGTCTTATCATTGAGATTATCAGCTTTCAGATAATCTCCTACATCTGTAATCCGCATTGTTTTCAAGGGAACTGAAAAGCCTAATGCCAATCAGTTCTCCCCCAAACCTCGTTGTAATAACATTAAAGTATTTTTCAATAAATTAGTTTTGCTTAAGGCATCAAAACCTATGTGTAGTTTTGCTGCCCCCCTCTTGGGCCGGTGACGCCGCCGGTCAGGGAGACAATACTCTTGGGTCACACCAGTGGTGATCAGGGAGACAATAACTCTTGGATCACACCAGTGGTGATCAGGGAGACCACACTTCTCTTGGTTTGCAAGTCGCAAACAGGGAGACAACACGAGAACTCAAACAGTTAAGTAACCGTCGTTCGCAGTCAGCGCTCAAAACTGCCACCCAATCACACCACTCGCGGGAAACAACACTGAGCTACACCAACCCCGATAAGCCCCCGCGATACACACACATTCTGTAGAGTGAACATTCTATACAGTGTCCAAAAATTTATACCAACTGCTCGACCACTATATGGAAAGTTCACTGTAATATGGTTTATAGGATCGTTCTGCCGGCTCCTTCCAACCGAATTATGGTTAACGTATAGCATCGCTGTGTGAGTTGTTTATAATGAACATTTTAAACCGTCATATTACGTTAATTTGATCAATAAAAATAATTATTTTCATTGAAGTGCCCATTAACAAACATGTTAATTAAATATAACGTTAAATTTTATTAAATTAAAAAAGCACTAAATTTAATCACTACAAGAATTTCACCAATGTAATATTCCAAGTACTGTATAAATGATAGTTATCACTATACTGTACATAGTGAACCTTTCTCAGACACCTTTCTAAATAACACTTATGTATTTTGCCTAAATGTCTAATTGTAAGGATTAAATAAACAACCCCTCCCTCTGTAATATAAATAATATATCAATATTTACTTGAACATCTAGCCATTAGACATTTAGGCAAAATACATAAGTGTTATTTAGAAAGGTGTCTGAGAAAGGTTCAGAATGTATAGTTATCACATTGTATCTAGATTCTAGATACAACATTTATTCATTTATTCTGAACCACACATAAAAGGGGGCAAAAAGTAAATACAGAATATATGCGGACGTAATTGACGTACAAATGCGGAAAAGCATTGATTTTTGCAGTTTATGTGCTTTGAAGTGAGGGGTCGTTCAGTTATACGTGGAAACGGAAGTCAACACTGCTTTACATAGCGTTCACTCAATACAGGCATAGAGTGTATGCATTGCTTTGCAATCAACTATCGGTCCCTTTAGTCGTGAACTGCAAAAATGGTGAGTACTTTGACTGCAATTAAATCAATTTAATCGCTATTTAAACACAATTAACGCTAATTATGTCCATTGAATGGATGTCTAGGGTATTGACATTAACCATAAGAACGACCGCAAAGTGCGGCGAACGGCGCCGAAGAGCAAAGATCCCTATTTGTTGCTTTTGGTTCGCGTATGTATTGTAACACGTGTTGCCATTCAATGCAATTGTATTAATCACTGTTTTCAATGACCAGTTGTACCGATTCCTCGCCCGAAGGACTGGACAGAAGTTCAACAAAATCGTATTGAAGCGACTCTTTATGAGTAAAATAAATCGTCCGCCGATTTCTCTCAACCGATTGGTCAGTATTTATATGTATAGCAAAATGCGGTCAAAACCGGTGGTTAGCCGTGAAGTGTGTCAATCGGTGTGTATTAACGCTTGTTTTGATTGTTTGAATGTCTAGAAAATCCAAATGAGTTCAGCCGATAGGGCGGGAAAGATAGCGGTAGTGGTCGGAGCCATCACTGATGACGTGCGCATGTATTCGGTGCCCAAACTCACTGTATGTGCTCTTCGTATGACTCGCAGTGCGAGGGCTCGCATACTGAAGGCCGGCGGAGAAGTGTTGACATTCGACGAGTTGGCCGTCCGGTCGCCCAGAGGTGAGAACACTGTCCTCCTTCAGGGCCCGCGTAACGCTCGCGAGGCGTGCAAACACTTCGGCCGCGCGCCCGGTGTGCCCCACAGCCACACCAAACCCTATGTCCGCTCGAAGGGCCGCAAGTTTGAGAGAGCCAGAGGTCGTCGCGCCAGTCGTGGATACAAGAACTGATCGCACGGTTTATAAGTTAATAATTGAATGTTTGAAATAAAGCCGATTCGTAAAAAAAACTTGTTTTGTGTCTTATTTTTTGTATACATGTCCTACAGTTTGATAGCAGTTATTGTGTAAAAGTATTATATAATTGTAAAATTTGGTAAAATATAGATTAGAAAATATTGTAAATTTTGGGATCAATTGTTGTGATCAATGAAGTAATCGTTTTGCTGATAGGCATAGCCAGTAGTGGTTTGTGTTTGAGTGCGGATACCATTAATAAAGGCGGTCTCCTGTTCGAGGAGTGCCGCGTCCTGTTGGCCAGTGATCTGCCAAATAAGTAGCGCCCGATCCGTGTCCGGCACTCCTGACCATTGGTTTGGGGCGTAAAATGGCGTCAGGTTTGTAAAGTCTGGGATCGAGTTTTTGGTCATTCCCGTCATTCTTACTGTAAAATAGAAATTTTAATTGTTTTCAAACAATTGTAATGTTTTATATAATTGTTGACCTCTATTGAGTCCAGAGGAGCACAAATTGCAAACATAGTTGTCTTTAGTCTCTTTTATATAATCCAATTCCTGTTGAACTTTCACTTTTAATTTATTGAGTTTCTCCTCTTCTTCTCTCAATTTAGTGAAACTATTTTCAATGAATTTGAGTTTGGAGTCCAACTCAATGCGGAACTTCTCCGCCTCATCCATAGCCATATGTCCCTCTCGTTTCTCATGCAATGCTATTTCGCCCAAACTTTCGAGTTCTTCGGCTCGTTTGGCGATCTCTTGAGCCAATTCTTGCATTTTAACCTTTTCCATATCAAACATGAGTTTCCTCTGTTCCAGAGAGTGCTGTTCGCTCTGTAATGATATCCTCATTTGATGTATAGCTGACTCTTCTTTGTGTAAAGTATTTCTCTTTTCTTCAATATCTCTAAACAATAACTTTATTTCGTTTCTCTCTTTATTGAGATTCTGTTGTGAATCCAATTCTTTTATGTTCTGTTCGTTTCTTCTCATCTCTAAGTTCGTGAACTCCTCTTTCGCTTTGAGTCTATCTTCAGCTAATAAATCGTTTTCTTTTCTCATATTATCTCTCAATCGATTGCATTCGGCATCAAAGGTGAGCCTCTCTTCGGTCAACTTTTTTCTATCCCTTTCTAACTCCAGGCGCTCTTCAAAGTGTCTCTTTTGTTCGCTTTGTATTAATTGTTTTTGCTGTTCAATAGTATCGTATAGTTTTTTCTGCTCATCACTGCATCGACTTCTCTCCACTTCCAACTCGTTGACCAACGAATGCCAGTTCACCTCAACCTCATCCAGACGTTTGTTCTTCACCTCAATGTCAGTGAATTTGTTCTTAAGAATGTCCTCTTGTTTTGAGATCACATTTTTATGCAACTCTTCGATATGTGCGGCGCTTTTCTCCCACTTTGATAGTAGGCTCTCCAGTGAGAGGCCGTGATTTTGGAGGGCATTCACGGACTCTATTTCGTGTTCTTTGATTTTTCTGATCCGAGACAAGTCGTGTTCGTGTTCTTCGGACAGCTTTTGGGTGACACTGGAGTGCATTGCTTTCAATCTCTCCACTTCTCGCTGCCATTCGCTCTCCAAGTGTTCAACTCTGTCGCCATGTCTTCCACGCATTTCCTCCATGTCTTTCTCGCTCTGACTTAACTGTGACTTTAAATCATTGATTCTTCGATCCCTTTCTTCTTGAATCCTATGATTGTTTTTTCAATAAAACAATTTATGTATAAATTTTGTCTACATTTATAGTAAACATCATATTTCAAAATTTATACATTTGTCATAATTTATACGACAAACAATTTGAGATGAAATTCAATATGTGAAAGGATTTTCGGAATATTATTTGAGCTCTAATTCTGACAACACATGTATTATTATGTGAGTTATAACGAAGCAATTCCTTTGGGAAATGATTTAATTCTTGTTATACTAATTAACTTTTTTTTAATAATAACTAATTCTTATCAACACATGACAACCATTACTGGTTTGTACAGATATTTTGATTAATAATATCTGTTATTATTATTTTCATATCTATTATTATGAATGAATGATTATTCTATAATTTATATCATATAAATTTATTTGACCATATTGGAAAATTATGACTTATTGTGAACATTGTTACTGTATATCATTTATATTCCTTTTCACAATTGAAAATAAAATGCTAAACCTTTCCAACTATTTTAATATAACAACTAATAAATGATATTCTTATTGAACTCGATATAAATTTTGATTTAAATAAGAATTACTAAATGATTTGAATTATGGTAAGATCATGTTAAATTATGAGAATGTATTTCTAAATTTATCAATACTTACATATCTTCGTGTCTTTTATACATATCTGAAGTCATTTTCATTTGTTGTCTAATTTGATAATAAAATTAATTGTGATTAGAATTTAAATTATATATAAAATTATTGCATATTAATAAACACCAACAAAACACAGTTGCTTAAATTTTTAACTTAATATTCATTATTCAAATAATGTGTTTATTTTCCAAATATGTTGAGAAATATTTTTAAGGACTTCTTTCTTAAGTGTATTATTGTTTAAGATTCTGTTATGTATTTTAAAATAATTCGCAAACATAAACACATCAAACAATTTACATCATGTAAAGCACTAAATTTTGCACATAATTGTTAAGTGTAAAAAATTGCTTTTAATACACAGTGAAAAAGTTATTACCAAAACATACTATAAAACACGTCTATTAGAATAAATTGAGTCAATTTAGGCTTAAAAATCCATAACAAATAAGTTTGGAGTTT